>JAHDVE020003987.1:0-133122 GCA_022606495.2 Halesus radiatus
TTCTGGATAAAAGCAATATTTTAGGGAAGCTTATTCCAGATGACCGGGCCCGATAAACGAAATGCACGATCATAGTAGACGGGTTTATTTGACCGAGAGGGTTCAACTAATCAGTTTGCAGCATCCAAGATCTGTTGATCTCAAAGTAAGCAGTTTATCACATAGGTCTTGTCGAATACATGATTCCGATATATAGGCAGGTGTCATTCCGTGCAGTGCTTTGAAGGTCGTTAAGAAATTATTCTTTCAGGACATATAAGTCAATGAAGGCGATTCCTTAGAAGTGGAGTTAGGTGACAATATTTAGGCTGACTATATATTATTCTCACCGTTGCAATGAACATGGACTGGATCCTGATTTGCGACTCAGGAGACTAGCAATTTATTAATTGTTATTGTGTTTAATTCGAGGAACTCTATCTAAAAAAAATCATTAAATCAAATATAAAAATATTGTTATAAAGTTCTTCAAATATCTTAGTTTTTATTATTGTTTCGGCTTTCAAAACCATTTCAATGGCAATTGACTTGAATAACATTCACGTCATTATAAAACCATTTTAAGAAAAAAAACGTCATCATTAGCAGGGGGGAAAGAAGATTTCAAATGTAAGTATCTCACAAAATAAATACATTTTATTATCACAATTGCTTTCTAAATAAATCGATTTTAACGAAAATATTAATAAATAATTTCCAACAGCATAAAAAATTGGGTAGGGGTAAATTAAATAATATAAATGAATCATTTAAATGTGACCTAACCACAATTTGTTTGAAACAGCTGTCACAATAATAAAAACTAAAATATTTTTCAGAATTTAATAATAATAATAATAATAATAATAATAATGTTTTATTTCCGCAGAACAAATCGGTGAGTGCAATACTCTGTCTGCCATATAAAAAGAATACATTTTAAGAATAAAAAAATTACACACTGTAGAAATATAATATAAAAACATAAATAAAAATGTAATTAAATTAAAATAACATATTTAATACTTATGCTAAAGGGGCCTGAGGGAAATTCTCCATCTACGATGTAGGGGCGCGTCATGCCACTGGGCGACGGCCTGGACAAGAGTGTTTTCCGATCTCCGGTAGCGCTGACTCGTCCCGGTTATTCTGTGGCGCATAAAAGCAGTGAACCCATGCACCCTTCCCTCTGCGAATATCTGCGAGGCGCTGCATCTCCAAGGGAGGCCGAACAGCGCCCTGTAAGCGTGGTTATATTGCACTTGGAGTGTGTCCATGACGCCTTGTGTATATCTAGTCCATAGTTCGGTAGTGTAAAAGCTCATGCAGAATGTCTGGAATAGTTGCTTTTTTTACCGGAGGACTGCACCTATTAAATCTTCTGGCGAGCATGTTGGCACGTACGCACAGCGCTCTTCTTTGGCGTTCTATGTCATTTTTATCATTTAGGTCATCAGTGATGACATGCCCCAAGTATTTGATTTCGCTGCAGATTTCAAGATTGGTTCCGCCAAGACGTATGGGCGGAATGACAGCAGGACACGTATTTGCCTTAAATTTAATAATAATAGCATTATATTTGATATACTTTATATTTAAAAACTAGATAGTTAAATGTCAATACTGAAAGCAAGAAATTAAATTTCTTGCAAGAAATGATATCTGTACCCTGAAATTGTATCGGACTGGAGTCAAGAAGGGTCTGTTTTCCAGGAAAAGCTATCGGACAGAATTCTGTTTTGGTCGGGATAAGTTTGAGTTTATTAACAGACATCCAACTTGATCCTGTGTCAATAAAGTCAACTAGCTGATTTTTAGGATGTATTTTTCATTCTGTATTATAGCCCTGTGAGCTGAGTGAATGAGGTGTTCAAGACGATTCGTATGCAGAACGAAGAGAATGGGACCCAGGACCCTGGGGACGTGTTCTCCAGGTGCACCGGTATTAAAGAGAAACACGCGTTTTATGGGGTACCACGTATTCGAGAACGTATCATATTATTCCATAAAAAAACGCTACAATAAAAATAAATATGGAGTCTCATATTCAGTCCTTAATGACAACATACAAAGTATAAATAAGGAATTTACTGAAAAAAAAATATAAACATTGTGTAATAAATTTTCTAACGTAACATATTTTAACCAACATTTCCCAATTTTAACCCGATCCAGAAACTGCCAACTTTCAATTCATTAAGCAGAAATTATCGCACGGCTGTAATATTTTACATCCGCCACCGTCACGCTCGCTCGACGTGGCTTCGATCATTCTGTCAATTATTGGGGGGAGCGGGGGTTAGGGCGGGGAACACGCGACAGCTGTCAAATCTGCATGGCGTGCGACGCCCACGACAAGAGAAACGTCACGCGCTGGATACAGGGTACCGGATTACTAGAAGTATCACCCACTTTTATATAAACTTTTGAAGCCGATAGATTGGAGTGATCGAGAAGAATAGAATATAAATCGATCGAGAAAACCATTGAAATCTTGAGTCAAAGTATAACTGATGAGATTTCTCCCCAAAAACATTTTTTATTTTTTCCAGACAAGATTTTTAATTGCTCCGTGGTAACTGGAGCGAGTAAGATGTGTTGTGAGGCTTATGAGTATGGGAAGGGGAATGATATGGAGACGAGGAAGGTCAGAAAGTATTTGGTTATTCAGATCTGGTCACCAAACATGACTAAAGTCATTTGAAGCAAAGTTTCAATTCTGAATGGTGGTCTTTCACCAGGGCGATACTGAGAGTATGTACCACTCTGGAACGTGCCGCAAGTTACCATACATTATTATGAATGAATTAAATGTGAAATAAAACTAATTGAATTAAATCAAATTTACTTGCGCACGCCGTGATTCCAATCCTCGATCCCCGGATTCGTAGTCGAGGACCTTAGTCCTCGACCACGGAGGCTGCCAATATACCTTAAACGAGTTCTCCCACACATTGGATATCAGCGAGAAGAGCCTGAAGAACCTTGCGGTTGAGTGTTTGAAGAGCACGAAGAAAGTGGAAGGTCCCCATCCGCTGAACGAACTAGGTCAAGACCACAACAATGGTGGAGCCTCGTGAATACACACATCGTGAACTGAGGGTAAATCCGTAGTGTGTAAATGCTAACCGTTTACTTCTTCTTCTTTTAGTGTACGACTGAATATCTTCTTTGTGGCTTAAAAACAAGGTGGAAGTTGAAAAATTGTAGCTCGGAAGAAGTCGATGACACTGTCAAGATGTCGAAAATGGTTGTTTTAGAGTGACATTAGAAAACTATGGTTATTTACAATGATCACGAACCTTATTCATAAAGAGTTGACTGGAACATGAAGTCATTCCAATATAACTGGGGTAGGAGATTGTTCTGGAGAACACACTTTGTCAAAAATCCACACACCAATTATATACCTACATACGATCATTGACAATAATTCTCAATCACCTGTGCACATCATTTTCTCAAAGAAAAAATCTAAGCATTTGCGTTTCTCAGCAGTGGAGATTTTGAAGAGGAGGGAGTTATAATACTAATGTTACTAAGGGGTAGGTATTTAAATAATTTTATTGTATTATTTCACAATTAATGCATATAAAATAATATATAGTATACTGGTATATATACTGGTGAAAGACCATCATTCAGAATCGAAACATTGATGAAATGACTTTAGCCGTGTTTGGTGACAAGATCTGAATAGCCAAATACTTTCTCACCTTCCTCTTCTCCATTTTATTCCCCCCCCATACACATACTTCACTGGCTCCGATTAGCAGGGAGCAGTTAGCAAATAAATTTTATTGTTTTAAATTTGTTTTATTTCACATTTAATTCTTACGGCACGTTTCAGAGTGGTAGATACTCTCAGTATCGCCCCTGTGAAAGACCACCATCCAGAATGGAAACGTTGCTTGAAATGGCTTCAACCATATTTCATGACCAGATGTGAATATCCAGGTACTTCTCCAACACCTCCTTCCCCATCTAATTCCTTTCTTCATACCCTTCAGCCTCTCAACATACCCCAATTGGGGATGACATAGTCACTGTCTGCGATTAGCAGGTAGCAATAAGTACTCTTGTACGGTATTCACATTTAATTTTTTTTCCCTTCTGTATTTGTATAATGGCACTTAATATGAACTGAACTTTTCAATTTGACTGTCCTAAAACAGGATTTGTTCCTAGTTTGTCAGTCAAAGTTTTCTTAATTTTTTGGTAAAATAACATGCGTTTCAAATAAATAATAATTTAAATAAATTTATAATTTAAGAAAAATTAAATTCAATAATAATTTAAATAAATTTATAATTTAAGAAAAATTAAATTCAATAATAATTTAAATAAATTTATAATTTAAGAAAAATTAAATTCAATAATAATTTAAATAAATTTATAATTTAAGAAAAATTAAATTCAATAAAATTTTAATTAAATAGATTTTAAATAAATAATAATAATTATTATGTACCGTTTTTTTTATTTAAATCTCTCGTAGAAAAGGTGCGTCATTCCTTCAAACTATCCATATAATTTTGAATTGGCAAATTTAGTATTTCATTTCAAAAAAATTTACATTAATTTGTTGGTAGTTCATATTTGATTCCGTATGTAAACATAATATTCTTGTATTATAGTCTGCTATTTATCTTTTAGTTTTATTACCCGATAGTTTCTTCATTTATGACCGGCATCCGCTGTTGTGGGCAATCTTCAATTGGAGATTATGTAGGTATATATATACTCGTATATATATATATATATAAATTGACTTTTTATTTCTTCCACCATAAATGGTGATCTAAGATTGCACCTTGCTAATGCATAAAGTGAAAACTTCGATAGCTCGGTATATCTGTACGAATTTTTAAACACCGTATCCTTTAAGGACTGAGTTGTCAGCATTGTCGTGCACAGAGTTTTTAATCAGGGTAGGCAGTAGAAAAAGCAGCTTAGTAATTGACATTAAAAAAAAACTAACCACAGACTTGGTAAGTTTTCGCTAAGGATGGCTAAGCTGCCGGCTTTTGCCGATGTTGGTTGGGATTACCTGCCACATTAAATATCCAAATCACCGCTTCATTTATGGATATGACACGCCAATAATTACTGGATGTATTAATTTTCATATTTTTTTCGACGGCACAATAGCATGAAAGAAAGTCAACATAAAGTTATATTAATTAATAGAGGTACCGACAGATGACACTGATTGCTACATTGTACCTAATGGCACTTCTTCGAGTCTTCCCTTGAATGCGCATTGAGCATAATTGCATATTTTATTTACAGAATACAACATTTGAACAAGACATGCGCATTATTTTGCATACTTAGTTCCTGCTTTTGACACGTATAGTAGGGCAGTCGGTGAGGAGCGCGCGGGTCTTCGATTCACAGGTGGAACTTCGCGCGTATTTTTGAAAGTGTAGATTTATTTTTTTATGCGAGTCCCAGCTGCTCCCAATCATCTTGAACCGGGGAGACTATGGCATCCCAATTGGGGTATGTTGTGAGGCTGAAGGCAGTAGGGACGGGAAGGATTCAATGATCCAAATGTTTATGTGCCATTATTTCTCTAGAAGTTTTTTGCTATTAGAGTCCTGTTCCAGTAGCCTCACGAAATGTTAAATCAATTATAGGAGAAACGAGATGACTTACCATTCTGTATTACAAATTGTTAAGATAAATCATGCACGCGGGGTGTTGTGTGGAGTACCTACTTAAATATAGGGATGAGTGAACCCGGGTCTTGAAGAGATCCAAGCTGTAAGACGAAGGAAACACAAAACCTTACAAATGCTTCTACTGGTCGTGAGAATGACTTGTTCTGACGCGGCAAATGTTATCATGTTAACAATTTGCTCAACACCGGTATCGAATAGTGCTTTGAAGGACCTATTGAAATATCGATGGAACAAATACAGCGTTCCGACTTGACGTCTATGTTCTTAAAATTACAATTCGTTTTTTAATTAGGGGAATTTATAAAATGGATTGCTTTATAATTTATTTTATCATATTGTAATATTCCTTATGTCCTGTAAACTCTAAGAGAATATAAAAAAAATACCAAAAGTTCGCAGATACTGATTTAATTTGCGCACGTAATTTTATTTCCTTTTTGTAAACACTTAAAGAAACTCAGACATGCAATGAATCTGAAACGGGGATTAAAAAAAAATCTACGCTGTAAGTCTACCGACACTGTTAAATAATATTCAAACCAGAAATTACAGAAAAATCGAATGAACGAATGCCAAAAATTAACGACATGAATAAATAATACGGTTGCTTTTCCATGCCTTTTCTTTTGGAGTTTTTTTTTCTGCATATTCTATGATAACCGTTAAATGTTTTCATCTATTAAATTAGTCAATATTACCTAGTGAGACATTGAATTTTTTTATAAGATACAATAACTTTTTTTTACATTAACTCTAGGAGGAAGATAATGTCCCTCAGGGCCTATGCTGTATTTGGGAATGTTGTGTGGAAGGGTTTTTATGGAAAGAAGGAGGTAGTTTTGGGAATTAAAAAGGTATCAGAGGTGGGTAGGAATCAGGGGTCAGTATGTCCAGGAGTAACGAAAGTGTGAATCCATCCCTCCCACTGCAGTGCAAGGCGATCCCGGTTAGAGAGGTAAAAGGGTTTCTCAAAACCGGGCTCTTCCTATCCGGTCCGCCACGCAGTTGATGGGTAGACGCATCTGTCGCCAAGACTTGGATAAACCTTACTCATGAACCCGGGCAGCCCTGCTAAGTCACCAAAGGTAGCGAACCACTTGGGGCGACCTATGGCAGAGGTGTTGGTTATCCAATAAATAGTTCTTGGGGCGGCGGTACCCATACCCCCCTCCCAAAAATAGAAAATGGATATTGTGGGTTCTGGATGTTTTTCCCGTGCTGGAATTCCCATTTTACACT
Source organism: Halesus radiatus (assembly GCA_022606495.2). NCBI lineage: Eukaryota > Metazoa > Arthropoda > Insecta > Trichoptera > Limnephilidae > Halesus > Halesus radiatus. The sequence goes on from JAHDVE020003987.1 coordinate 6,906, forward strand.
CTTATATATAAATACTTTTCTATATTGATCCCATTGTATAAACACTTTTTTATGAATAAATTAATTGTGATTTACATTATTTTCCAGTTGTATAAACAATTGAGACCATGGTTGCATTTTTTGTTTGGACTCCAGAGAGACATCATATAACATTTCAATAAGGTTTTCATTTCCACGGGGCTCAGTGTATATGAACCGCTTTTTCTCTTCCTCCCACTACTCGTACATATATATAATGTGTCAATAAGAACTTATAACGTTTTCGCAGATCGGAGGTTGACGAACACTGCTCTCTACTATCTAATGCTGTATTTTGTCTAATCCACGTTTATTACTTCCCATTATTATCCTTAGTTGAATTCATATAAGATTAATCAGCTTAAAGAGGATTCCGATTGGCTTCCAACAGAAATCCGGCATTACTTCGTTGATTGCAAAAATGGCTAATTGGACAACTAATTTGTTCATTTCTCTTGCGACAGCCTGGGGTAAACATGGCAGGAATTGTTTGCCAGAAAACTGGCAGATCCTTTTCTAGGTCTTTCGGCGAGAGTATCTGCGCGTACGTGGGGAAAGCCTCTTAAGGCTTTTATCTACGTTGGGGCTCGTAAATGGCAGAGTTCCCCGAAAGCCTCCGCTATCTTACATCTGTGGAGATCTCTGGGAGTGGCTGGCGCACTTAGACTAGCAGGTCCTTATCGGGAAAGCGTTTGACCCGCGCTGCCTGACTTTATAAACTCTCACCTGCTAGGATGTTTCATTAAAGTAGCTGTCAAATGACTCGAAACTTATTCGCACGGTAGAGCACTTTAAACTTTTTCAATTGAAGATCATATCTTCAAAATTTTTAAAATTCGGTTTTTCTTTGACGATTACGTAGATAGCAAAAGTGTAAATATAACATTACCAGTGGCGTGAAGTCCATAAAGGCTGAAAAGCTGAGCTTACCCTAAGAAAAGCGAATAATAAAAATAAATTAATAAGTAATGAAATTTTTTTTTTTATCGAAATGATAATGTTCAATGAATTTGGTAAAGAACTTGTACGCTGGTCACAACAATCAGTGGAAGAAGAAAGTAAAATTGCCATTTTCAAATATTAATTTCACGAATTCATACTCGAACATGAAAAACTACACACGGCCTACCTTTTGTCATAGGGAAATATAAGCAAATGCACATTAAACTCGTATACCGAAAAACTTATAAAACAAAAACGTCGCTTATATTATTACCAGATGAGCAAAAAAGGTTCGTTAAAGGCTAAATTCGTTTGCCAGTTCCAACTTTATTTCCAGCCAAGTTTATCTTTTAGCGGCCTGAACAGATAAATTTGTAAATACTACGCAGTTTTTTCTGTAACAAGTAATAAGCTTTTTTGTCTATTTATTGAACGCCTGTAGGGCTTTTACAAACATAATATACGTGGTACACTAACAGGGTAAAAATAAGAGTAGGTATATTCGCTAGTTAAACATGATTATTTATACCCTAGTTTATTAAAATTTGTTACATAATATTCGAAATCGCTCATATAAGTGAGTCAGCTGCTCATGAATGTTATTTGACAATTATATTAGGCCAGGTTAGTTAGCATAAAGCGCTCTTGAGGTGAACTTTCACAAAACTGCGATATAGAAATTAACTCTTATTATTATTCTATCAAAAATAACAACGGAGATTTAAAATTAAAGAAATACTATATTAATTATTTTTGTTTTGATGGAGGCTGGAGAGATTATCAAATACGTTGAGAAATCTGTACAGGTATTGCCAGTTCAATAAAACGCGCTAATGGTAAGTCACATGAATAATTTGTGCTGTGGTTGTCACAGTGGAAAATATGGCGGAGTCGAGTAGATCTAACAACAAGACGGATATTTATAGCACTTCGCAGTCTATGAAATTATCCAGTATTTTAAAAGTTTAAGTACGAGTATATATTTAATCGTTCTACGGGTAGAACGTAGCGATAGTTTTAGATAATACATTGCGAGTTACCTATTGTCCCACATGTAAACTGTAACTTTGAATTTATTTCTTTTTTTTTCTTAATTATACATAAGCATAATAGTTTAATTTTTGTGTCAGAACACTTCTTTTCCACATTACATTTTTTACTTAATTTTGTCATCTCCTTTAACCTCTCATAATGTATTCGAAATTTTGTTTCAATTATTGTTTGTATAATCTAGCATTATTATTTTACTATATAACGTTATAAATATTTTATTTTAACAATGCCTAATCTGTCATAACTTAATTTTTTTTTCTTCATCCAGTCAACTACCTCAGAACAGGCTTCACCTAGTCAGGTAGGTAATGTAAACCACACAACAATATAATTATGTAACGTGTATTGTACTTGTATTTAAACATGCCGTATTGCTTAAACTGTACAACGTTATTTTAATAATCGACACTGAAACTGAAATGTTTTGTAGCAGATATCATTTACAGGTTGTATCAACTTATATTGAACAAGAAATCTCCTTTTTACTTTCTCCAAATGGTTTAGTCGCAAGCGTAGATAGGATGCTTATAGGAGATGCATGCTATACCTGCGATCTTACAAGAAACCAGTATAGGAGTTTGTTTGACTCAATATTAAGAAAACTCCTTGTGAAAAAAAATTACGAAAACTAAAATTTGCATCGGCTTATTGTAAATTGATTCGCACTAACGCTCAAATGTAAGGTTTCTGACGAAAATATCTCATAGGTCTTTGATGGATGGTAATAATACAATATTATATGTCGCTGAACATGTCACTGAAATTAATACAATATAATTTAATTTTATGTACAATAAACTGCCCTGAAGAAGCTATGGTTGTAGCGAAACCTGGTCGGCAATAAGTATATATAAAAAAAATAAAATTGATGTAAACAGAGATGATGTTTTATTTTAAACTGATAATGTCACGTCACAAAGTTACCGCTTCATAGGAAAATATGAATACAATTTGTTTATCAAAAAGTTTAACTAAAAGCTTGTTTTAGGTTAATCACTAACTAATGTGACAATATTTCAAATATGCATCATTAAACTTTAAAAAAAAAAATAAAGCACCGTAAGAAAAAAAATATTAGAAAATAATGTACACTGTTAATTAATAATTTTAAAAAATATATATTTATCGCAATAAATCTCTTTCTCAGTTTGACTCGTGACCCCTTGAAATATGTACATTAGTCTTGCCAATCTAATAAATGGTCCACGAATCGGACTAATTGTGCTCAGCGTCTCCTCCTCCGAGATATTAATTCCCGAGATCTGGGAGTGGTATTTAATGCGGGAGGCAGTAAGCCAAGTGGAGTAAGCGAGCCTCGAGCCGGAGCCGGAGCCGGAGCCGGGAGCCGGGGGGGCTTTTGACAAATGGTGTGGTGAGTCGACCATGTCTGGTGGGGAGTACTTCATCAGAGTTGTTTTAATTACGTTGCCGAACTGCTACACTTTTTCTCCATTGACAAACATATAGAGATTAACCGACTAGTTTATTTGTACGATTTTGTATAGTGCGAATATTTTTATGAACGTTCTTAACGGGATATTTTTAATTGGACATTTTTGTGATATAAGGTACTGGAAAAAAGTTGGAAAATAGACAATAATCCCAACTTCTCCCAACCGTCTGGAGACAGTGGGACTGTGGCATTCCCGATTGGGGTACGTTGTGTGTTGTGGGAGTGGAGAAGAGAAGGAGTTAGGGGGAAGGAAGGTTGGAACCTATCTGGCTATTCAACTCAGTTGTCAACTCAGCTGTTAACCGGCTAAAAGGAAAATGGTATTTACATATTGATGTCGCGGGCTGTGCAATGGTTAAGATTTATGAGAGAAACTGTCAAAGGACAAAGTCATTAATTAGAAACAAAATGACAGTAGAATTAATTAAACGAATATGTATGTATTATAGATCGGTTGGTACCTACTCAATACTCATACGACCAAGTAATAGATCAAGCCCATTATTATAATTTTGCTTTTATATTAAATTGTATAAATATACTTTAAGATTTGATTGGGTTTTGTAACTAAATAGCTACAATTTAAAAACAAGGAGAATCTAGTCGTTTGTAAAATACATCGAGCCGCTCATGGTTGGTCTCATGCTCCGACACCAGCGGCGCCACTTCGCCCCGCTAGCCGCGAGCCCGCTCTTCGTTGGCGCCATTCTTCTTACGAGACCGGTCATATCGAGAGGTGCGTACTGCGTACTCTTGGGCACGTGGCCGCCCGCGTGGTATCTGGCGTCATCTTGCCTTCCATGCATTTAGTACATTGTAAACTCATTGTCTTTGCATAAATCTAAGTAGAAAAGTCAGTGACCAGTGCATTAACTTCCTTTGAGTCACAGGATGCTGTCTGCGTGGGACTCAACCTTCCTCAGCGTCACCTTTTGCGATGGAGCCGCGTGCTGACCGCCACCGTTCGATCCATGTAAGCTGTAAACTATTTCCTCTTTGTATGTGCTGCAAATCCCTATGTTTAAAGTAATTTGTCCGATTTTAGACTCACCAGAGAGAGAGATTTGAACCTCAGATAGGTTATGTACTGCCCATTGTTAGTGTATCCCCGTATGTACTACTTGACCGCTTCCCTGTAAAATAAACGCTGTCCAGAAAGCTCGCATCTTTTCATTGGTAGTTGAGTATCTTTTTCCACTGAGCCCGGCATGAGGCTGTGATGCTCTTACATACTGAGCTATCCTGGTGGAACCCTGAGGAACAGCCATCGCGTCTGACCTCAAGGTGAGTTGGACCTAACCTAGGTTGGGGCTAGCCCCATATCACTGTCGCTCCAACGTGTTTTAACTGCCTTCTCTATCAATTTTTATATCGCTTCCCTATCAAAATCGTTGTCAAATGGTTTTATAGAAGAATTGAAGATTTTTTGGTATAAAAAAAAAAGTAAGTACTGGCGAATTATTTTTAAGAGATTATTGCTTGTTACCCCACTAATGTATCGTAGCACTACTGCTGGGTAAGATAGGACTGGGCATTCTAAAGTAGTACGAACAAGTTTGAACCACTATCGATGTGCACAAGTACATTGCCTGTATGTCTTGAGTGATTTATTAAAAAGATTTTTTAACTTTTTTCGAATTTTTATTGTTTACCAGTTATAATGTTTTAATTATAATACGTTTATGTGCTCAAAGGTTGGCGATTTTTAATTGATTATCAGTTTACTATTGGGTTTTTCCATTTGCTGTGTCGTGTTTCACAACTAAATTTAGAAACATATTGTTACACAAGCATTAAGGCATATTTATAATGGTTTTATAAAATAATTTACTAAGCATTTATGGAATCCCTTACTTTATCACCCATTAAAAGTTGTATCATTGTCTAGGCAGGTGTCTATACTTAACATTAAATTCATGCTCGTGTGGAATTGTTAATGGCTTTTTAAATTGCATTAGACTTTAAAAAAAATATATTTTGTACACTGGAACAGATGATAATATTGTAACAGATTTTAACTAACCATCACGCCGTTTCCACTTTGTGGCGTCATTATTAATAAATGAATTAAAAAAATTACTTAGACTTCACCACTTTATAAATATACATTGGTATCTACATGTTTCAGCGCCCTTGAGGTGATTTTTCACAAAAACGGCGCTATACAAATCATCCAACTATTATTATTATTATTATTATTTTGAAAGTGATGCTTTCATAGCCAGGAATATATGAATACTAACTAACTAACTAGCTAACCATCACGCCGTTTCTCCGCAGGGGTAGGCAGAGAGGACGGACCGCCGAACAACTCAATCTTGGCATACACTTCTTGCTTCATTCACATTCATACATCATCACATACATTCTCTTCTATTATTCCGACTTCTGACATGGCCCGACTCAAGTATTTGATTCACTTGATCGTGCCATGTCTTCTTTTGGCATCCCCGGCTTCTTCTTCCATTCACATTCGCGTCATATATTCTCCTTGTACTCCTTTCTTCGTTCGTTCACTCTACATGCCCAAACCATCTAAGAGTCTATTTCTTAATCTTACTCATAACGCTTATATCACCTTGCATTCTTTACAAATCTTAACATTTTTCACACGATTACATATGGTTTTACCACACATTCGCCTCAAAAATCTAACTTTACAGCATTCAGTTTACTTTTATCCTTTCTCTTCCAGTTCCATGCTCCACTGCCATACATCAGGTTTGGTATCAGAACTTCATTATGGACTGCTAGTTTCGCTTCTTTGGACAGCTTTTTGTTACAAAGTTGCGGTCTACTTTTACAGTTAGGTGGAATATTTGTATTGATTTTAGCCTATCAAATTTTCATCATATTTATAATGAAATTCCACCATGGATTGTTAGTAACAAAAATATTAATATTGCAGTAAGTAGTAAGTTTAATCTAAAGTAATAAGATATGGACGCATCCGTACTATTAATCCAAGAAAAGGAAAAACGACTAGCGTAACAATTCCAAATTAAAGGGAGATATTTCACAAAACATCTATTCACTCAATCGAGGTGTCTGAGGAAAAAGCTGACACTTATTGTTGTTTAATCCATTGGACGCATTAACGAGAAATGTGACGCTTTGAAATCTAACACAAAACTGCATTAACGTCATCTGTTAGGTACAATGGTTTATAGTGGAAATTTCGAAATAAATCCACCCTCAGAAAGTTTCATCATAATTCACAAGATGTCAGTATTCAAATGATTTTTATTCATACAACATACGTAACTCGGAATATATATCCGAATATCCAAAATACGTAACTGTTATTTTCAGTGAAGAATGTAGACTTAGGGAGAAGATTAAAATCAATTTCTAAAACTTATTTGTGCAGAACATAGAAAATACAATCAAGGTAGATATGTCATGAATTGGTATGAAACCATGTATCCAGAAGTGTCGCCAGCATCGTTCACCAATATTACTGCCAATCGCATTTAGGCACCTCTCCTTGCCCTTGTTTCTACCTACAAATCAAACGCATAACATTTATTGGCTCCGCTGCTTTGATAGTTCGTTCAGTTTGGTCGAAGCTTCGAAACCATGTCTTTCATTGTTTCTTTTATACATGGTGTAGAATCTATAAAACAACACAAACTAAGTCAGTAAAAATCTTGTGAAAATAAAGTACAAATCATAAAACACCTGCCCAACCTAACAAGGATTTTTTATTTGCCACATAAATTTATCGATACAGTCCCAAACTCACAGACCCTTAAATTCTTGAGATAGGTACAGCCTTGAAATTCGTCGTATTATATTTACGCCGTGGATTTGCCATTTTTGTGGCAATATTTTATATCAGTGGCGCGCAACCCTCGGTTTATTCCTAAACCCGTGATAAGCCACAGCGGAGCATGTCTTCCCAAATCCCGCGGGGGCTTATCGGTACACTAAATGGAAGAAATATATGCGGTGCGATCTAATAAGAAGATGACGTAAATATAAATACAACTAACAACATAATTTCAATTTTTGTTTCTATTTCTTCGATTTCCATAATATAAAAAAACGTTGTAAATATCATAATCCGAATATAATTTTTGTTGTTGTTGGAGCAATTTAATACAATAACCAGATTGTTTTTCGTAGAAAAAACATTATTTACATGGTAAGTGCCACTTTTATATTTTTCCGTTAATAAAAATCGTATTTTCATCAAACGAAAAACGTCATATGATCGATTATTAGAGTGGGTAAGTTTTATCTGAATTTGTTCTGTAAATTCCTGGAAAATATAAAATTAAATAAAAACAATTATAATTTAAACCAGGCCATCTTAATGGATGGGATGTTCTTGAAATATACGAATTTGAGTTAAAAGCAAGGATTTTTTCTTGTGACTTGGCATACTTTAAATTTAAGGTTTTATTGATGTTTTTTACTGTTTTCTTTACTTTTTTATATTAATAAACTACGTTTAACTAAGTTTATTTTTATTGAAATTAACTTCCACAAATATATTCTCATAATGTTGTGTATTGTGTAGACGACCTCCATGGTCAAGGGGTAAGGCTCTCGACTACAAATCCGAAGGTCGCGGGTTCAAATCCATGCGTGCGCAAGAAAATTTTGTATAATTAATTTGTGCTGTTTCACAATTAATTTATTTAAAAATAATATATAGTATATTTTCGCACGTTCCAGAGTAGAAGATATTCCTAGAATCGCCCTGGTGAAAGACCACGTTCCTTGAAATGGCTTTTAGCCGTGTTTGGTGACCAGATCTGAATAGCCAGATATTTTCCCCACCTTCCTTTACCCCTTCTCCTTCTCCTCCCCAATACCTTCAGCCTCACAACATTCCCCAATTGGGGATGCCATAGTCTCACTGGCTCCAGACGATTGGGAGCAGTTGGGACTCTTGTCCGGTATTCATATTAAAAAAAAGTATATTTATCTATATCTTGTTTGTAGTTATTTCCGTATGACCACTTCCTATACTAACTTCAATCTGTGACTGTCAATAAATAACCCCTCCAACAAAGAAAATGTTACAATATAACAAACATTAAACTTAACACAATTTTTAACATAAATAAATTTTAAAAAATGTAAGTTTTGTTTATTTCAGCGAAATATTTTGCATATTCCCAAGCTGTGGTGCATTTAAATGCGCATATTTTTGATATTTTTATTGCATTTTTACATTTATACAATTTTATAAACACAACATTTTGCAGTTACAAAATTATTATTAATGGATGCAAATTTGTATTTAAAAAAATTGGTATTCATTTTTATTACATATCTTTGTATTAATCTAATGGATTTTCTCTAATTATTGATTTTAACGTTTTATTCCTGAATCTATTCGTAAACAATGGCTACATTATAGAAAATATTTTTTCAGTTTTAATTATGTATCATTAAGATGATATTTTGGAGTGCTCCTCCCAAGGTTATTTATGCCCCAGCGGGTTGTTATCAGACAAAAATTGTAATGTTATTTATCAGGGCGACATCGTTCACATAGCGGAGATATAAGGCAAAGAGCTTCCGATAAGCCTTACCTCCCAATAGGTAGTCCCCGGATAGAAACCTACTTCTGCTTAGTATTGACTGACATCAATATGTATGACATATTGACGTGTATCTTACAGGTGTAGAACATATTTGTAATTAGCTTATGTATCTAGTTAGAAAATTAGCTAGAAAATATAGTTTAGGAAAATTGTATATTACTAGAAGTTATTACCCGGATTAGTCCGAGTTTTATCGTAGGAAACAACTTGTTTACACGAAACTTCTGATAAATACGGATCAAGCAAAAAATATATACACGAAAATTAACACAATACAGTATGTAAGGAAAGGAAATAGGGTTGAGGAAGGTTGGGAAGTACCTGGCTATTTAGATCAGGTCATCAAATATGGCTAAAGCCATTTCAAGTGACGTTGCATTTCTGAATGGTGGTTTTTCATTAGGGCGATACTTCTAATTATAGTATCCACCCCTTAGAAACAATAGTGAAATATTTTTTATTTACATAGATTAAACAGAAAGTATTATTTTTTAAGGAATTTAAAAGATAAACATTCCAGGGTTACGAATAACAAGATAATATTTGAAAAACTCCTACTATCATCGTTATTAGCGGGTAAATATGCTAGTGCAATGATGGAGAACTTAGCTAGCAAAATAAAGTGAACCTATGACGCCTGGCTAGCAAACCGACGCAGCAGTCAACTCAGCTTCTAACCGGCTAAATGGAAAATGGTATTTGCATATTGATTTCGCGGGCTGTGTAATGGTTAAGATTTATGTGAAAAACTCAGTCATTAATGAATTCGATACAAAATGACAAAATTAGCTCTTATTAATTCCTTAAAGGCCAGCTCTCAAAATTGGCTGTAAACATCACATTGTATTTTTCTAACTTGAGAAATAATATAAATGATTTATCTGTAAATTCTATATGGGTGGTTAGGAAATGTTTAAGGTTTTAAAATATAAAAATCTTATAACTGTAATCATATAAATTCTATAAAAAACGTATCAAAATGTTAAAAAAAAGGTGCAGTTTGGAAATCGGTTAAGGTAAAATTGAACGTGAATGAAGCAAGAAGTGTATGCCAAGATCGAGTTGTTTGGCGGTCCGTCCTCTCTGCCTACCCCTGGGGGGAAACGGTATGATGGTAAGTTAGTTAGTTAGTTAAAATTGAACGTTTTACCTAAAATGCCAGTTCGATTCAGTGTAAACGATTAGAGTGCCTTTGAGATGATTTTTCACATAAACGGAGCTATATAAATCATCCAAGAATTATTATCTTCATTATTACAAAGTGTGTACTTTTGGGTGCTGACCGTTAAAGTGAGTCAATAAAATCTAAAACAAAGTTAAAATATACTTAAAAAAGGCCCTCGATTACGCTTATTTTTAATGCGACCTTGCGGTTTTAAAAAATGTTGAAAATCATGTTAAACAAAACGATAAAATCGCAAATCCCATTCAAATAATCGATTTTCAAAAATATTGTGGATAAAAAGATCGGCGTTTACAAAAATAAAATTTATTCCGTGTTGTTTAAAAATTTTCGCGAACGAATCTATCGAGTTGTGTTATAAAAATGAGAGATTTGTTTTCACCGTGTTGTTTAAATTCTCTATCCGAGTCCGAGGCATGTGAAAAGAATTTCCTCCTGCGGGTTTGTTTAATATATCCCAATTCATATTTATTAAGGCAGAAAAGTATTATTTAATGTCCGCAGTTTTGTCACAGCAAACAGACCACGTAAAGTACATTGCTTTGATTTGGGCTCCCTGTTATGTCGTAAAGTGGATTCATGTCTAGTGTTATTATTTTTCTTCAGGCATCCCTCATCAGATAATACAGAACGAAATATTATTATTTGGAAATGCTAATATAAATAAATAGATAGCATTATTAATATTATACATTACGAACATATTTTCAGAATTTCACGGTTAATAAACCGCAAAGTTTTTTTAGACGCTATAAACTTCTGTATTAATTCCAGGTTCCAGGAAGCCTTTTTTTTCTTCATTGAAATAAGAAAAAGCGTCAACAGTGAATTTAATATTATTAATAATCAAATCCTTTTTACGAAGAGCCACTTCCTTAATTTGTTTTTCTCATTGATGCCTAATTAGTTACCCCCTCCATTAAATCTTATCCATCACTTATTTTACAGTTTTTGTATATCTATACTTGTATGTGATTTTATTTTTTGTATGCTTTGTATCCTGAAGAAGGAACCGTTACTTCTGAATCATAGACAATTTATTTTTAATTACGGTGGTCAAAGCAGGATGCTGGATTATGTATTAAATTTAAAAAAATAGTAATTCGCCCAGAACCACGGTGATTATTTAATAATTATAATGCCACAAAGAAATTTTAAAAATATGCATTCTTTTATTTATTTATTTATTAAAAAAATATATATATTACTACTTCACTTCTGAATTAAAAAAATTATACTCTCAATATCGTCCAAGCGAAGTATCACCATTCTCTTCACTTCTATAACTTTATGCAGCCAGTTGTCATTGACAACAACATTACCGGAAAAAATACGAATGCCATAATTCTACTAGTTTTAAATGTTAGAAATCTTCTGCGGTATTAATAAATAACTACATCTACAACAACTCAACTATGTCCTGATGTTGAAAAAGGACAAGTTGTCCAAAGCGTGGCACGAACAAAGCTGAATAGAGCATTATATCTAAATAATGAATTTATTCGTTTATAGTAGTTTGACAAAAAGCAGATCCGTGACAATCTCTTTTAATTTGAGCATTTGTAGTCATATTTAACCTTTGAACCGTTTATCATCTGCTGCAACGTATGTTTGTGATTTGACAAACTTTGTTGTACTCCAGAACGTTCTAATATGACGCAAAGACGTGTTGACGATATTAACAATCGTTTACATAGGTACCTAGCTGCTCACAAAACTCGCACAATAAACAGTAATTTAATCTCTGAATTTCCCAGAATTTAATCAAATGCTTTATTTTCCACACAGCGTTAGTTCAATTGTAATAAATATTATAAACCTGATTCGTTCCGTCCGCTGAGACCTTGACACAATTATTGGGAGGGATATAATATATTGCACTGTATATTATAAAGTTTTTCCTCTTAACCTTTAGTAAGCGTCTAACCGTTTTTAATTAAATAAAGCGATTGCAACGTAATGACTTTTATCAGTCATTATGTAACTTAGTTGTTATAATCAAATTTCTGCTGAATAAAACCATTATTTTATAAATTTTGTTAAAACAATGCTCAAATGTACATCCTTTTGGTGAAAGCACTACGAAATATTTTTGGTTTCTTTTTCTTTTTGATGCGTAAATTGTATATCTGCTACATCAAATTTTGCTATTTTATGGCAACTTATTCACAATTTAAATTCAAGATTATCTGATAAACATCACAAAGAAAATAATACGTAGATATTCCCTAACACGCAAGGTAAAGAAACCAAAATAAGAGGAGCGAGGGTCGGCTAGGCGTGCTGCCGATTTAAGTAAAATAGGAATTGAGTAAAAGGGTTCGGATTGTGTTCCAAAACTGAATATTTTGATAAAGTATTTAGTTTGACCTTTTTATTAAGTGTTTCGTAATTTGCTTACCGCAGTCAAAATAACGCAAAATAAACGTTCCTGATGCCAAAATGGGTGTCACATGACCTTTGCCTCCAGCTGTCGAAATAGTACTTCTAGAAATAGTCGGCAAATTTATTAATTCTGGCATCAGTGCATAATTATTATATAAATATAAGTGCTCATCTGAGCGGAAATAAAATTATCAGAAAAAGTGCTTTTTATTTGTTTTCTTTTTTTTTATGTTTACGAGAGAAAGGACACAGAAGGGTAAATGTAGCAAACTGAAAAATATATGATTGTACCAAAACAGCCTTAATAACAAAGCCGGCACAGTGAATCAAATCAGCCCCTTAACATGTCAGCTCCCAACCTACAAAAAAATTGTTTTATTAAATTATTTATAAAGTCTTTTAAATGTTTTAATAAATAAAAAAAATAATTGAAAACAAATTAAACAACCAAAATTTTTGAAAATTTCATACAGGTTAAGAGGATGATTTTATGCAGCGTCCCGCCCTTGTGAACTAGGTGGTTTTGATTGAAGGCAGCTGAACATAATAAAAAAAACTGAATAACACTCATAAGAGTTAATTTCCAATAGCTCAGTTTCGTGAAGGTTCACCTCTAGTGCGCTTTACACTAACTAATCTAACCTAATATTATTAGAATTATATACATATATATATATATAAAAATTAAAACCATGACTTAAAATATTCACGAGGAGCAGACTTACTCATTAAGAGGAATGTCTGTGCGGCCTGTTTCATACAAGACTTAATTCACCTAAGCCTAATGATTTTTTTTTCATCAAAAATTATAGTAAATATCTAGGACGGATTAGAAGTAATTTATTTATTTTTATTTTACATTATGAAATATAGGCTATTAAAGGAATTGATTTTTCGCGTTTATAGAGGCGCCTTTAACAATTATTTGGGGAATAACGGCGATGTAAAAAAAATGTTTTACCCCGTCTACTTTGAAAATATAATAAAATATAAATAATTTATTTTTTTCTAAATATTAAAATTAGCATTATGGTCGATTTTTAAATTAAATTAAAAACGACCAATTTACGTTGGAACACAAATTTGCCGTACACAATTTAAAATATCCAAAGTTTTATATGAAACAGGCCGCGAAGCCATTCCTCTTAAATGAACAATTCAGAATAAAATATATTCATAAGTAATCAAATGTTAAGTACATATAACAGAAGAACAAGAAAATGTTAAGTAAATAATCTATCCTAATATAAATAGAAAACAACAGATATGTTATTTTTATGAATGCTGTAGAAATGAGATCTCTGAGGCGTATGTGTGGTAAAAATTTGAATGAACATGTTGAAAAGGTGGAGATTTAACATAAAAATAATGAGGAACTAACTCCATTCAGTGGTATTCCTACAGTGCTCCTTTCATTTTCCACTTTTACATTCTTAACGTTTTATATACATTCTCACTTATTCTTGGCATTATTTCTACATATTCAACAAATAAAATTATAAAATTTTATACAATATATATAAAGCGATACAAAGAGAATACATTCGGTATATTATCTCTGCTTACCCCCGCGGAGGAACGGCGTGACCCAATTGTTATAAAAAAAAACGAAAATATTTGTTAATGAATTTAAAAATATACTAAGTATTCACCACTTTATAAATATAGATTGATATCTACATGCTTCGAAAGCGATGCTTTCATCTTCAGGAATATATGAATACTAAATATTATTATATTATTATAAATACTCATATATTTCTGACGATGAAATATTTGATGATCGTGAAAGTGGTGAATACCAAGTATATTTTTAAATTAATTTAATAATAATGACGCCACAGAGTGAATACCAATCGTTTGAAGAAATTAGAAACTATTTATACTGGTACCATAAAGCGAATAACTTAAACATTAAACAAATATTTGGTCTTTTACGGCATCGAAATATAATCCAAATATGTTCAACATACCTTCGATTTTGCTAGTATGTAGATACAATAAAATATTTATTGAAATTCGTGTCCCTTAAAAAAAACTATTAAATCAATTAGATCTGTGGACAAACTTACTAATAAAACTTTTGCATTCAAAATGTTTTAATTACTACATTCGTTAGCAAGAAATATGAGTTAGCAAGGCATTTGTTTACATTGCTCACACATACACACGAATCCAACCTTCATGGAGATAAATTAATTTAATTACCGCGAGAAGATAGATAAAACCTCCAAACAGTATTTTTGTTAGTTTTACGAAGCCTTAATTAAATTGAGTACTTACTCGAGGCGTAGCGTTTTTAATTCACTTAGTACTGTGTACTCTCGCTGCCTTTTAAAGCGACCTGACGTGTGTTCAAAGTGAATAAAAATGCTCGCTTTTTGGTGTTTTAACTTTGTATTTCTCAAGTTGAGACTATATTTTACCCACCAGAGTTCCGGGCAGCTGTGGGCCGGATGTGGGCAGTGGCGGGCAGTACCTGACTGAGTATCGGTGCGCTATCGCGTTAATTGTAGTGGAGTGTGTCTTAAGTTGCCTGTACCAAAGAAAACAGATATATATGTATCAAATAAAACAAACGCTGTGTTTTAAACCACAAATTTACTTTAAAATCAACACCTACCAGTTTCGCCAATCTCAAGCTTCATGAGGGTATAATTTAAAACTGAACAAAAATATATTGAGTGAGCATATGTACAGTTCAGATATACAAGAAGTAGATAATATAAAATGAGTTAAGCTTTGGAATTTACCACAAATTTCTCAAATATTTTCAGATGCAAATCCATATCGCATTCCGAAGTAGTTCGTTTTAAATTTTGAAGTGTGTTCATAATTTTTAAATCTTTATTCGTTGTAGAAAATATTATTAACATAACTTAAATGAAACATGAAAACAATGACACTTGAAAACATAGAAAAAGTACAAAAATGACACGAATCATTTACGTAAGTTAACTATTTTTTTTGTTCCGTTTTCACTTAGTATATTTTGGCGCAAGGGTGAAATCACATGCCAAATCAAACTAAAACTAATTTTAGAAATGTTTCCACCACACTAACAATTATAAGAATGAATGACAAAGAACAAACGGTGATGGATCCTTAGTAGTGAGGATACATACTATTAGTATTCTGTATATTCATTAGTATACATAACAATATTAGTATTCTGTATATTCAGGAGTATACATAATACTATTAGTATACATAATACTATTAGTATTCTGTATATTCAGGAGTATACATAATACTATTAGTATTCTGAATATTCAGGAGAATACGTAATACTATTAGTATTTTGTATATTCAGGAGTATACATAATACTATTAGTATTCTGAATATTCAGGAGAATACATAATACTATTAGTATTCTGTATATTCAGGAGTATACATAATACTATTAGTATTTTGTATATTCAGGAGTATATATAATACTATTAGTATTCTGTATATTCAGGAGTATACAAAATATTAATAGTATTTTCTATACTTCTGGTGAGAAAAGCATCGCTTTCGAAACATGTTGATATGTATATATTAATAAAGTGGTGATTAGAAAAGTAATTTTTAATTAATTTATTAAGAAGAACTTTGTTTACACCAATGTTTTAAAAATATAAATATTTATCAGAAGAAAAGGTTCCCTTATCAGGAAAAAAATACACAGCATATGTACTATATTGTTTATCCTGATGAAGGAAGCTTTGTTTCTGAAAATGTTAGACATTTATCTATTAAAAACAGTGGTGGTAACAAAGCTCTTCTTATTAATTATATTAATTTTTTTTTTTTTGAAACACAAATTATTTAACCAAAAATGAGGGAAAGTTTTGATTGACCAACTAGGAACAAATCAGATTTTAAGACAGTAAAATTGACAAATTTAGTTCATATTAAGTGACTTTAAGCAAATTAATATAAAAGTGAAAGAGGATAGCATAATAATTAGGTATTGGAAGAAGTAAAATATATTATACATAAATCATAACGCATACTAGTTAATTTAAATATAGTGTAGTAATTAATACAGGGTGATGTTTAAGTATAAAGAGACGAAAATAAAGGTATAGAGTAATCAATTCTCTATACTAGATAAGTATAGACTAATCGATTATGTATACCTACCAGATAATTTAAGTATAGTAAAACGACAAAAGGGAGTGATCAATTTATGCATAACAATTACATATGTTTAATAGGTACTGGTTAATGCTATGAAAAAAATGCATTTAATATTGAGTACATTTAATATTGAGGAAAATCGAAACATTGTTCAAAAGTGATAATATTTAAAAAGAAAAATTGAGATGCTTATACCGCAGTTTTGGCAGCCGACGGCGAAACTCAAAAGGATATATAAAAGTTTTATTCTAGCAGTTTCTCGCATAAAAAATATAATTGAAAAGATAAAAGAATAAACCAACAGCTCAGTACGCCGCACCATAGGGTGAATATCATCCCTTTTATATAGACAAGAACGTTTATAATCACCATCAAAGGATTTTTACAGCTGCTTCACACTTTTTTCTAATATTCTTAAATACTCCCTTTCTAAATATTTATACCACAATATTTTAAAACGTATTA
Organism: Halesus radiatus; assembly: GCA_022606495.2. Lineage (NCBI taxonomy): Eukaryota > Metazoa > Arthropoda > Insecta > Trichoptera > Limnephilidae > Halesus > Halesus radiatus. Next base: position 24,092 of record JAHDVE020003987.1, read on the forward strand.
CCACGATGATATTCTGTTCGAGCGAGGATATAATTGCTCGACGTCGTCAAACTGCTATTTAGTGACGTTCATTTGTAATTAATCAAGGTCTCAGCGTTCAAAACTTGAAGCTAGATTTTTAGAATCTTAAAAAAATGGATTTTGGATCTTCGTGGCAGGTTTTAGTAGCAGCAGTATAGATTTTCTATCAACATGCGCTACACACTTGGAGAGTTACTAGGAAACGCCTTCTCTCCTCGCGGTCTCCTGCTGCATCCCTCCAGTTCATCATGCATAAGAATGGGGTATACACCATTACTCATCCAGCCAATCAGAGGCGTATACTCCATATGGGCATAGAAGCACTGCCTCTCCTACCTTACTCACATATGTAATGATATAATTATTCTAAGAAATCAATCTACACTTTCAAAAATATGCGTGAAGTTTCAAACACAGATGTCATATTCATATGTTAGCTGTATTTTACACAAATAAATGCACATGTGCGCAATGCGCATTCAAGGGAAGGCTAGTTTGTGTTATTGTCGAAAAAGGCCGTGCCTTTCGTTACAAATCACGAATGCAGCAATCAGTGTCATCTGTTGGTACCTCTAATGAGTACAATTTTACTAACGAAGTAATTAACACATTATGTTGGCTTTCTTTCATGCAAATGTGTGGACCAAAATTATATTGTAATTAAAATATATAAATATATCCAGTAATTGGCTTGTAATATGAATAAATTAATCAATTGTTTGGATATTTGATGTGGTAGGTAATTCCAACCAACATCCGCTAAAGTTAGCATCTTAGCCATTCTTACTGAAAACTTACCACGCCTCGGGTAAGTTTTTTAATATGAATTAATTAACTGTGTTTCCTACTGCCTACCATGATTATAAATTCTGTTCACGCCATTGCAGCAAATTAGGTTTCGGAACATTCTTTTGAACTTATTAGAAAACTCTTTGGTGGTCGGTTTTCTTCCATTATAGTTGGATTTCCTGTTCAGTGGCCGTTATAGTTTAATTTGTCTTTGTTATTGAGGATGATTCTCTAATACTTCTAATTTCTTATCTGACATTTATACTACATAAAAAAGAGACGATAATATTTAATGTGCTTTCTGTTACATAAACATTTAAATATATCAGAGTATGACGAGGTTGTAAAAAAGCTGTAATGTAATCTTTTCCCTTTCAAAAAGGTTTGTTTTAATACTCATTAAAAAGGTTGTCATTGACAACGTTATCCTTTGAAATCAGTCTGATCCTGGGAAAGCCTCTTCACTGCAAATAGCACACAGCTAGCGGGAAGATACCAAGCATTGATATAGAATAGCAAAGATAAGTGCGACGGTAGTAGACAACCGGATGAAGAACGAATAAGCTTCGTGAGCTTTTCTTGGCATCTGAGAACTACAAAGCTGCGGGTAAAGCCAAACTTGTAAGACACCCTGTCTAATAGCGGACACCAGTAGAAATCCCTCTGCTTGAGTAAGGTACCAGGACATGATGACTAAATTACAGGGGAATAGCACTACTACCATAATCATACAATGTATTGCCACATCGCATACGCCTCAAGTGACTCACACTGTATACTGAATCTAATTTAAGAACCGATGTAGATTCGGAAGAGAGAGGTACCACTAACAAAATGTTTACTTTATCACATTATCAAAAATTAATATTTGAATTACTAACATTATCCTTAATATTATATTATACGTTGAAACATATTTTATATGTATGACGATTCTGTTTTATTTTTTGGTTTTGTTTTATTTATTTTTATTTTTCTTATTTGTAGATTTAGGTTTAGAAAATAAATAATTATATATGCAATGTGTATTTTTTTAACTTTTATGTTTATGAATAAAAAAAATAAAAAATCGAAATTTATAAACATAAAAATTATATGAATACTAGAAATTACTCAACCAGAATTCCCGACACTTGGAAAGTCATAATTGAACAACATTCCCCGATACCCCCAAATTGCTTACATCAAACCAATCAGGTTACTACGGACAAACAGATAATTAAATCCCTGAAAATCAATTAATTTTAAGTACTATGGTGTGCAACCCTAGATGTGTTATTATTGTTTTATAGGCCTAACCAGCGCTACTATCCTACAGGGCTGATATGAAATAACCTAAAAGGAGATCTTAACCTGACCAACCGATGCTCTCAACGATTCTCGGTATGTCTTTTGTACCAGCAAAAGTTTTAACTAGTAACTGAACCCCTAGTGAGGAGGACAAAGAAAAAAATTACAAATTGACTTATTAGCTTTGTAAATTTTTATTAACTAAAGGAAATAAAAATATATTGAAATTACATCAAAAAATTAAAAATACTTTCACCACTTGAAAGGTGTTAATTAATAATAATATTACAAAACTCCTTTAACCAACAATATGCACCTTTTAAAATAACAACTGAAGGTGTTAATAAAGAAAATATGTGAGACTGAAACAGCAAATATTCAAGAACGGTGTGAGCTCTCTCGTTTCATGAAATTTTGACAGCTGTTCCTCTCTGAATATTCTAACTTACTGCAATTTTCAGTTCGTATCATAATTTCTTTCATTACCCATTGTTAAAAAGTGGAGCTAAACGTTGAATAAAGTAGGGAAAGGTGCCATATTGTCTATTTCAAACTAAAAATATGGGTCTGGATGAGGTGCCATTTTGAAACAAAAAAAACCATCCTTATGCATTGTTTATCATTGATACGAATGTAATAACGCGTTTCCAACACAATTTTCCTTTGATGTCCCTGGTTCCACAGCCTTGCTTAGACCGGACGTTTCGCTAAAGCCCTGAATGGACTCTCCTTCGTCATTCAATCTTAGTTGGAGACGTCGCATTATGTGCCAAGTGCCTCAGAAACTTCATTCTCAAGTCTTGTCATATACTCTCGTGGATCGGAATGTTATTTCGTTGTACATTCAAATAATATTCCTTTTCAGTTAATATATAACATTAAATTAATAACAATTACATTCAATTTTTAATTATTAATCATTTTTATTGAGATTCAAAAACCTCATTTTAATTTTTAATCAATGTAGAAAATAATATTAACATGAAATATGGAAACGGAAAAAAAACAGAAAATAAAAAGATATCAGTCGCATCTGGGCCTCGAACCTAGGTTTTCGGCCTATCCGGGGCGACCGCTTAACCAACTTATCTAATGAGACCAGTTCAATTTATGTCATCTTCATCGATATCATATCTCAAATTCAAGATTTGTCAACATTATTCTGCATTTTTTATCCCATATTATTGGCACCTATCTTTATAATGATTTCAAAGTTTCTAAGGAACACAATTGCAAACTCCAATTTTTTTATTAATATGAGACTAAAAGTTTAAAAACAATTTTTTTTTAAAATTTCAATTTTGAATTATTAATTATTTTTATTGAGATTTAAAAACCTCATTTTAATATTTAATCATTGTGGAAAATTATATTAACATGACCCAAATGAAATATGAAAATGGAAAAAAATTAAAAATTGAATATATTCTTTAGACTTTTATAAAAAGTCAATAGATGTCTCATATTTTCGAAAGCGATGCTTTGTCATCAGGAATAAATAGAATACTAAAAATAAAGTAACTAACTAACTAACCATCACGCCGTTTCTCCGCAGGGGTAGGCAGAGAGGACGGACCGCCAAACAACTCGATCTTGGCATAGACTTCTTGCTTCATTCACTTTCATACAACGTCTCATACATTCTCTTCTGTTATTCCGACTTCTGACAAGAAAAATTATAAACATAAGCAAAAATTAATTAAAAATTAATTGATATTTTATTTTTTTAGTTACAACCCTTTTTCTTGAAGCAGTCGAATATAAGAATTACGATATTTCTGTGTAATTGTGGCAGGATATGATATATTGTCACATATGCCTTAGAGATACACCTTACGCGTATATTTCTATTTGTATCGATTTTAGACATGACATTTATGCTTCAGGGGTATCCCTGAATCCTTCTATTCTCTTGCACGTCTCTCAGACTCCCTTTTCGGATTCATTCCCTCTATCGCACAGATCTAAACATCTTAGTCCATTATTCTGAATATTATTCATAAATCATTGAAGAAGATAATATTAACACATCCCAAATGAAACATGAATCCGAAAAAACAACAGAAAATAAAAAAAAGATTTCAGTCGCAACGGGGACTCGAACCCAGGACCTCTGCCTATCCGGGGCAACCGCTTAACCAACTTAGCTAATGAGACCAGTTCAATTTACGCCATTTACAGCAATATCATACTTCAAGTTCGAGACTTGTTAATATTATCCTCCATTTTAAATCCTATACTATATTGGCTGCTATCCTTATGATGATTGCAAAGTTCTTCCCGAACATAATTGCAATCGAAATACTCTCGGATATACCTTTTCTTTCCAGACTTAAAATAAGTCAAAAGATGTCTCATATAAATAAAAATCGGGTAAGTATATCCGAGACTCTATTCAGATTGCAATTGTGTTCGGGAAGAACTTTGCAATCATCATAAGGATAGCAGACAATATAATACAGGATTTAAAATGGAGGATAATATTAACAAGTCTTGAACATGAAGTATGATATCGGTGTAGATGGCGTAAATTGAACTGGTCTCATTAGCTAAGTTGGTTAGGCGGTTGCCCCGGATAGGCAGAGGTCCTGGGTTCGAGTCCCCGATGCGACTGAAATCTTTTTCATTTTCTGTTGTTTTTTCGGATTCATGTTTCATTTTTGATGTGTTAATATTATCTTCTTCAATGATTAAATATTACAATGAGGTTTACAAACATCAATAAGCTATAAAAAAATTAATTCTTATTCACAAAGCTTACACCAGCCTTACCATATTTTGGATCACCCCATTTACCTTACGGTCGTACATGGTTTTACAAAGCCTTGCGGATATTATTTCTATTTTAATTGTCCAGGCTGTGAAATAACTTTTCATAGAAAAATATAACAAATTGCTCGAAGTGAAGTCACAACTCTTGAAATTTTTTTTGTGACTAGCGAAGTGGCATGATGGAGGTCGCATGGATGATCCCGTATGAGACGAAACGATACTTTATACAGTGCTACAAGTGTTTCCACATGGAAGGCCCTACGAACAGCACCGAAAAGTTGGAGGGTGAGAGTCCTCCGAGCATGTGGCACTATGGGGATTGCCCTCCTAATTTATGAGGACCAATTTCATAGGAAGTGCCATTAAGTAGGTACAGAGAAACATTAGTTAGCTGGATACGACTTAAGTATAATGGCTCGATGTAGATATTACATTATTTTTTGGTGTCTTTTAATGAAATAGTTTAGAAGTAACAAGAAAAAACCTCACTTTTACTGAAATAACATTTTTGCTTTATGACGCTCCAAGGGAGTTTTTTATATCTCATTTTGTAAATTATTATTCGGTATTTCGGTAAAATTATTATTAAAATTAGTTATTAAAATTAGTTGTTAATTTCTAACCTCAATCACTTGGACAAGAGCAAGAGAGCTTGCCGCTCTGCCACGAAGGTCGTTAATCAGAGCACTTTCTGTTGAAACACTGGTCGAAACACTTCCGTCCGATGCCCATATGCTAAACTTGGAGTAAAGATATAATAGTAAAATTAAATCGTTATTGACGGCCTCCATGGTTGAGGGATAAGGCTCTCGACTACGAATCCGAAGGTCGCGGGTTTAAATCCCGGCGTGCGCAAGTAAATTTAATTTAATTAATTTGTATTGTTTCACAATTAATTAATTTAAAAATAACATATAATATATTTGCGCACGTTCCTGAGTGGAAGATATTCTTAGTATCGCTCTGGTGAAAGACTACCATTCAGAATTGAAACGTTGCTTGAAATGGCTTGTAGCTGTGTTTGGTGACCCGATATGAATAGCCAGGTATTTCCACACCTCCCTCTTCCCCTTCTTCTTCCCCTCCCCAATACCTTCAGCATCACAACATTCCCCAAATTGGGAATGCCATTGTCTCATTGGCTCCAGACGGTTGGGAGCAGTTGGGACTCTTGTGCGGTATTCATATAAAAAAATGAGAAAGTGTAACTGAATTGTGTTAATATTTTGTAGTTTTCTACGTACCTTTTAGTTTAAATAATTTTTATCTGTAATAAACCTTGTAAATCTAAGTTCGGGGTTTTTAGATGAATGGTGTTTATGATTATTAACATGCTACAGCCTACCCCTTTGATCACGTAGCAATGCACGCCACTGATACCCACCTACATACTTCAAGGTTTTAAATGTTGCAATTCGTTCGTTAATGGGGGGTCGATTTTTGCAGTGCGGCTTGTCGTCGCGTCGATGGCGACTAGCCGCATAGCCACTCCATTTATACATTCGATCGCGTGCGATTTTTTTAAGAATGTTTAGCAGAACGGCGTGCGAATTACAAAAAAAAACTAGTATATGTGGAGACTGCTCGCCTGCGACTGACCGTTTACACCATAGGCTCTTAAACTTTTTTTCTCCGTGGACCCCTTTGCCGTTCTTTTAATTTTCCGTGGAACCCCCCTCCCCAGCCTGTCTTGTCTGTCCGAAACTTTGGCATAATACTGAACAAGTGGTATTTAGTCACTTCACGATGCAATGCTTCTCGAATGAAAATTTGTAAAAAGTTGCACGTTCACGTGCCTGCATGGACGCGATTCGCTTTAAGTGCGCAGTAGGCTTGTTGAGCGAAACTTACTATGGTGCTTTACTATGCGTGCAGTCTAAATGAAATTCATTTTGTGGACCCCCATTTACATCTCGTGGAGCCCACCCCTTTTCTCCCTGCCATGGACTCCCTGCAAATCTATATGGACCGCTTTGGGAATCTATGGTTTATATGGTCGATTTTGTCACCCGCCGCATGCAACCTGTCGCCGCACGGCAAAAATCGGAAGGCTGTCTACTCCGGCGGTTGTGATTATAGTCACATGAGGCCTGTTAAATCAACGATTTAAAGGGTCTATTTTTGCCATGCAGTATCGCCGTATGACCAAAATCGACTAATGTAAAACCCTCATAAACAGAGCGAATTCAACCCCGTTATGTTGCCGTGGTGAGTGTAAACTGTGACTAGGAAGTAGCGAGTGAACTGTTAAAATCATCGTGCCTACGAACCTCGTTCTGAACTTTTGTAATTGTTCTAAATCGTTGAGTGAAAGGCAAAAAAAGAAAATGGTTCGTGTCTGGATTAGGTAGCTGAAGAGAAAAAACAAACACAAAACTTAAAAAAAACTTAAGTAATATTCAAAATGTTTATTGTGATCATAATTGAAAATTTTCTAATTGAATTGATTGTTTAAAGGCTGCTAATTGAGTTACTCGTAGCGAATTCCTTGTCACACGAAGCGATGTCGACGGTTCTATTTAAATAGCAGTGTTGAAATCGTTCTGTGTAACCGAGGCTTAACTATTACATCATATTAGCAATTCACTATCAATTTTTCACAATTCATAAGAGCTGTTTACAAACTTTGGATTGACTGCTACTGTCAGCTAAATTTAGTATGATTTGCTGGACAGAAGATAAAATGAACTAAAAATTTCATCACCATTTATTAAATAAAATTGCGATAAACGTTGAACACTAACAAAACTAATCAATACATTCTACCTACTAGCGATGTACGCTGTTTACAATTTAAACATCGTCAATAACGCTGTTTACAATGATGAGATGACTACTTCTGCTGTGAAAATCGTCATTCGCCACGGTTATTTATCAGATCTGACCTTGAAACAGCGAAGGTCAGCCTTGTTTGCGGCGGACAAGCGTGTCACCCGATATGGCTTCAGTAATCGGGAAGAGTCATACAGCGGCGCTTAATTAGGTCAGACTTCGTGGAATAATTCTAGGTTAATTGGTGGAAATGCTAGAGTCGCGGTCCTAATTATCACCAGCTTCCGGAAAACAAACATTACTTGATTATTTGTAGTGGATGTACTGGAAAAAAACGTCTAGGCTTTTGAATAATGGCAAATACATAGTTTATTGTAGTGATGGTCAGGCGTGCTATATAATTTATTTGAAGACATTATTTTTATATACTTTTCTATTCACAGTGGCTGTCAGTGGCCCTTTTAATGGCCTCAATCATTAAAAAGATCTAAAATGGATAAGATTAAAACAAAAATAATTTTTCATCATGTTTTAGAAAACTTGTCGAATTATTTTTTTTTTAATTCCTTTCTGTTGAATGATTTATTTAAAAAATATATATATAATATTCCCGGACTACAAATAACCTGACAGCATTTGAAAATTTCCTACCACCATCCACAGTAAGCGGAAAATGTTGCTTGTATTGTGATGGAGGACTTAGCCAGCTGAGGAATTGAACTCACGACGCTTGGGTGGGAACCAGACGCTATGTCAACTCAGAATGTAGATCACCAGATAACTGGTAAAAGAGCTGAAAATCTTCACACGGAAAATGGCTTACCTACCTAAAAAAGATCATTATTTTATTATAAAGCATTATCGCATGAAAAACGTCGCTAGTCGCCATAGCTTCGATTACGGGTTCTAGGAATAATTCTTTCGATTAATCAATCAGATTTTCTAAAAAACATAACTTATTGTAACCTAAAAATGGTTGTTGTTATCGAGGAATTCTGGAGAGAAAAAGCTGAGCATAATATTCAATGACGTCATTGCTCACCGTTCGCGCGATTTTGTAGTTTCGCAGAGATAAATTAGCTTTCTGCTTTAAAATTAAGGTTTTCCACTGTCAGTATTAACAGTTTTCTTTTTATACTGACAAAATGAAAATGCCTCGTTATTTTTTATGATAGCAATGAAAGTAGAACTGAAAGCTCGAACCTGACAACACACGACAGAAGGGGTATACTCCCTATCTTCTAACAACTACCCAGCGCGATATTTTTACCGTAAAAATACATATCCCAAGCTTTAAAAGGTACAGTTTATGCCTACAGCGATGTTTTGATTTGTTTTACGGGACCACACATGGGAAATTCAGAAATTCAAACAGAAATTATATTCTCAGAATTACAGGTTTATTTTAACTCCCGCCGACCGAAAAACCACGGTAGGTTCTTTATCCTGTATAACTGAAGCCATTGCCAAAAAAATATTTCAAAGCGTAACTTTTTGGGTAACCCAATATATTAATTGAACCTTCTATAATTTCACGGCCATTTTAATTGTATTGATGTGTGTACGTACCATATTTATGGGACTAAAAAGGTTTATTTTTCGAGAAAAAATGTTTAAAATGCAAAAAACGTTGTGCTTTCTACCGAAACGATATTTTACAGAGGAAAATGAGTCGTAAAATACTTCGTAACGTATAGTGAAATTGTCTTTGACAAAATAATAAAAGGATTGTTTTCATTTAAAATTTTACAACATAATTCAAATAAGTAATGACAGCCTCTTTCGATTACGCATTTCCGATTTTTGTTGAAGGTGGGCATTATGTGCGATTAATCCCAATAAGAATAACACGCTAAGGGGTGTAATTTGTTAATAACACTGAACAGAAAATCATTAGAATTGTAATCTTTGTAGATTTGGAGGAGAACTGATATCGCCAAATCACATTATCCGGCAACCAAGGCATCATTCTAAGTATACGTTTTTTAAATGTGTTCTTTTTTTGTAGATATAATTACCACATCAAACCATAAGAGTTAAATGATGTAAGTCAAATAAAAAATAAAAAAACTTTTTCTCTTCCTGATATGGTCGAGTTATTTTTACATCTGTAAGAGTCATATGCACAATAAGGAACTCCATTGAAAAATATAATGGTTTTAATAAAACATGTCCATATAGATCAGCAATCGCAGATTCTGAATTTACAATTTATTATTTATAATTATATGTAGAATTTATAAATCGTTATTTAAAAATGAATAAAAAATCATCTCATCGAAACACTTTGTTATGTTGGTACTATTGCATTTGTAACATCTGAATTTTGGATTAGTATGAAAAAATTACTTTTTTCGATTTAGTTTTGTATTTTAAATATGAATTTATTTAGTTTCGGCGAAATTTAAATTTAATTTAGGTGACTTTAAACTCTATAATTGTTGCTTAATACAAAAAACTATTATTCATGAAAGAAATTAGAGTATTCAGGATCAAACCAATTATCAACACGGATATTATGATAATGTTAATGTTCAATACTATTATTATTCTGTGAGTTAAAATCTCTAAAAAGGTACATAATTTTTTTATTTATGTTTAGTTGTGGTTTACCACGGATAGAATATAAAATAATGTAAGGTAAAGCTCATCCTTGTTTTTAAATTTGACATTCTAACCTCAAAACTGATCAACACCGACCGGCCATAGATTTGGAGCATTTTGGCAGGATTTGAAAAATTGAAATTTTGAAAATTATTTTAACAATAAAAACTAACTTGCAAAAAAATATGAAACATACTGGTATTTAAGTTTGAACGTCATTATTGATAAAAAATGGACTGAGGTTCCTTATTGTACCTTCATATATTTTGTATGGAAGTAATGCAAGATAAATAATACTGATGATGCGGTGCAGAGAATTTAGAACAATTTCGCAAAGAACCTATATAAAACACTACAGAATAAAAGTCAACAATCTGAATAAAAATAAAATTTTACGACAGTCAACACAAATGTAGATACTAAATAACGTACGTATCTCCTCAGTGCCAATTAGATTCGGCTAGTGGCTTGAACAGATATTTTTTTAACAAATACATTTTTTTTCCAGAACGGAATGTTAGTATTATATTATTAAAACAGTAGAAAATAAAATAACATAAAACCCAGCGAAGTAAAAAAAAAACGTTGTCATTTTTAGCAAGAAGTAAGAATTGTAGGGTCGCTTGGTGGTTTGAGCACGTAGAGTGGATGAACAAAAAAAGAAGTGTAAATAGAATATATGAGTCGGAATTTAATAGTAAAAGAGGTCGGGGACGCCCGAGAAAGACATTACACGATCAAGTAAATCAAATACATGAGTCGGAATAACAGAGGAATATTATATGAGACGATATATGAATGTGAATGAAGTAAGGAGTGTATACCGAGACAGAGTTGTGTAGCCGTCTACTCTCTCTGCATAACCCTGTTGAGAAACGGCATGATGGTTAGTTAATTATTTAGAAAAAAAAATCCCTTAAATTTTCTTTAATAAAAAAATTGAAATACTTAATATCAGTATCATTCACTTAGTCACTTTTAAAAAAATATATAAGATATAAAAATATCATTAAAAACAATAAAATTATAAGGAAGTATCACCATTCATACATTGATTGCAGGTATGTTGTCTTTGGTTATCGGATAATTCAACACACGTATGATTCGACACACTTTTTAAAAGTGACATGAAGTCATTAAAGGTGTTAAAAAACTCCTTTTTTTAATTAATTAAAATAAAAAAAGGTTAAAGAGGTTTTCATGTGAGATTTTTTTTGCACTTTCAATGACTTTATACACTTTTAAAAAGTGTGCCGACTCGTACGTGGGTTGAATGTCATGGAACCGTGGTATTTTACATATGGATGATGGTCAGCTGTAAGCAATCATCGGCCACTAACTTCAGTCTCACAACATACCACAAGTGGGGATGCCATAGTCCGGACATTGGGATCGGTTGGAACTCTTGTGAAAAGTCCTCATAATAATTGAACGAGCAATATTTTCTGCAAATAATTATGAAATTTTAATAATGTCGATTATGTTATAATATTTGCAATATAAATTTCAGAGATCACAGCCACCTACTTTATTAAAATATACGGGATGTGTTTATGCATGTTATTTTCAATCTTTGACTATATAACTTCGCATTGTGCATATACTTTAATACCTAATTTAGAACAATTGTACGGTTAACCATATTATTCAGGGTGTATCAGAAACTTTAACCAGTGATTTCTGAGCTTATTTGGAATAAATAATGTAGATGACATTTTGGTCTTCTGTGAATTTTTTTCCCCGAGTAACATTAACGGTCAGCACCCAAAAATACACACTTTGCAGGTTGCTAACTCAAGAAATACTACCAATGATTTATCTGTAAAATTTAAAATGGTAATTAGGAAAATGCATAAGTTTTGCAAAAGCAATAATCTTTTAACCCATCTTTTTTGCTAATTTGGGAGATTTTTCTCCCAGAAAATTAATAGCCGTATAGTCTTTTTAGGAGATATTTCTCCCAGCCTGACAAGGAATAAAAGTCATGTTATCTCATTTTTTACTGTAGTGAGGTATACGATTTAAACTGTTTTAGAAAGAGAAAAACAGGTTTTATTGGAATTTAAAAGTTTACAATGCATATTTAAAAAAAAAATCATTTATTCTCAAAAAGACTCGAGAGGTTAAAATCTAAATGAAATGCGTATTAGAATACCAGACAAAATTTTCATAAGTGATTTCACTGGTTTTCAAACTGAACTTATTTACAGACATTTTGGGATGTATTTCGTAGAATTTAATGATTACAGTGTGAGGATTTTTACCTTTTGAAACCTTTTCCTAACTACCCGTATATAATTGGTAGATACATTATTTTTGGCATTGCTTGAGTTAGCAACCTGCGAAGTGATGTATAGATCCATTTTTGGGTTCTAATCCTTAAAAACAGTTAACATTAACCAGCCTTTACTTAACTGACCAGTGACGACATAATGAGAGTGTGAAATTAAAAAAAAGCCTAAAATTTCCCTTACATTTTGAACTTAACAAAAACTTAGGAATTATTGGTTAAAATTTGTCGGTATTTGTTTTAGTTATTGTCATTAATTACCAATATCTATAACTAGATGCAGACCATCCGAAATTGCTTGCACCCTTGCAAACATATTAACATTTTAATGGCAAACCTTTTAAATCGTCGTCGACAAACTTCTGCTCAAAGCTTTCAAAGATTCATAATATGTGAGTACCACATACTTCACATGTAATATAAAAAGATTTTGAAAATTTTTGTCAAAACTACTCGACAGCGCGATAGAATAGTTGAATCAATTCCGTAGAACGTCAAAAATTGATTAACAATTTCACTTGAATCGCTACACTTTCTAACAAACTGTAAGTATGCATTAAATATCTACACAGAATTCGCATTCTACACTTTATTATGGCCCCGATATGAATCGATTTTCGCACGGCGAATAAAAAATAAACGGAAACACAATCAAACGCCGCGACGCGAACTTGGATTCTTATTTTAAATATAAACATCCAGCCAATAGGCGACGCCTTGCGAAACACAGCTGCCCGCCGGCAAAAACTATATTTAGTCCAGTTTAGTCGATAACCCACAAAACGAATACAAATAACACAAAGGAAGAAGTATTTATTCGTTATAGGATGAGTTCTAAGCGCTTGGTTTGTGCTTTTTGTCGCAGTTCCCCGTCGCTGAAATTGTCGGTGCAATATATACACGGCCCTTAGAGCTTTCAAATTTCGCAGCTTTCAGTTTGTCAGAGAACGTCGGGGTAGGAGGACGTCCTTTTTCACTTTTTCACGCGTTCGTGCTTTTCAATATACGACTCGTCAAATTATCCACTGACACTTGGGATGTTTGGACATCCTCGATTGTTTGTTTATTGAGTTTTCCTCAAACGGAGCATGTACTTTTGTGGATGTTATATTTATATGATTTTAAAGGTTGTGCGTTGGTGAGTGTTGTTATTTTATCGTGTGTGAAGATATTGATAGCCCATTACTTTGGAAAGGAAAATCCTTATTTATTTGGAACTGGATAGTCTAAAAACATAAGGTATGTAATTTTTCACAAATGTTTTATTTATTCAAGGCTTTTGCGATTCAAACCTTTACGCGTGTTATTTTTTGCATGATAAGAAATGAAAACAGATTTATCTCCATTCTGCGAAATACGCCTGACAAATGAAATGAATAAGACGATGGAAAATAATTTACGAGCATTGTTTTAAAATAAACATGACCAACATTCGAAGACTCTTGGCAGGAACGTGATGATTAATGTTTTTTTTTTTATCCGGGTTTTTTTAATGTCAAAAAATAATAAGAAATGAGTTAAATATATTTGGACACATCCGAGATAAAACGCGACCAAAATTGATAATTAATAGTTTATTCCCTTAATTCTGGGAATATTCTTCTGGCATACTAATTTATCGTCGGTTGGCCCTTGACCTATATTTATGCCACAGTTGATAAAACTCCTTTTAAGATTAAACGAAAAAATAGTTTAAGGTCGTGATACGAATATTTATGTCGGCCTTGACCGGCTGTCTTGCAACCAACATGCAACAGTTTAAACACACAAATGAATTCTAGATACGAGATGATTTTAAAAGTCTTAAGTTATATGTTACTTTCTTTACGAAACATGTTTTACATAAACTGCCGTTAATATTGTACTCCTCCGTGAAAATGTGCTCTATGAAATCATTTCATATTATATTTACATTTACATGTCATTCTTGAATCTTTATATTATGTTGTTATGTCTACTGGTAATCTTACATTGGAACTTTCTTTACTCCACATATCATAATATAAACAGTCATAAATACATTTCACAAGCCTCTGTGCTCTGTAATAATCATTGTCCTGACATGTGCTGTTCAACGTCATTTTAGGTTACACTATTTAGATTTAGATACAGTTCTTAATATCTGGAACTTATTATTTTTTTACATAATGCCATTGCTGTCACATGTTATTTAAATGTACATAAATATTATATACCTCTATGAACACGTGCTATATCATATTTTTAATATGATACGAGTTTATATGTGATTCTCAAAACTTCACATTATGTGCTTCATACTGCATATTGTTATGTCATTGTAATGCCTACGTTTTTACCTTTAGTGAATTTAAAAAAAATGTAATTATATAAATAGCCATATGCCTATGTAAACATATAACATAATATATATTAGCACATGTTCACATGCATTTTCATGTATTTCTCGGATCTTCATATTATTATATAAAATGGAAAACGTTGAAAACAGATTTCAATTGTAAGTACCTCACAAAATAGATAATCTATAATCACAATTATTTTCTCAGGAAATCGCTTTCACCGGTAATAAATCGTTTTAGGCACCATAAAAATTGAATTTTGGTGGGGGTAAATAGGATCATATAAATGAGACGTCTCAAAGCGGTCTAACCAAAGTTTGAAAATGGCTTTGAACGCCGAAACAGCTATCACAATAATAAATCAAAAAACTACAATACTTCCAGAATTTAATATTAATATTATTAAATATGGTTTGACTACGGTAAATTTAAAATAAATAATTAACGGAGTTCTACGAATGAAACACAAAAACAATTAATGAAGTCATGGGCATGTCCAGACGATTTAATTTGCTTTGAGTAACATGAAAAGACAGTTAGAAATTTGTCTTATGATGCATAAAAGGCATTGAATTGAGTGGCGCCATCACACTTGACTGATCTCTGCGTGACATGGTATTACCTAAATGGAACTTAGACCCAAGTAGGCCAAGGCTGGTGCGTCTAACTAGACCAGATGAGGAAAACTAAGGAGAGAGCATTCAACGAATTTTGTCTGCATTCTTGAATTAAATTGGTACATTTATGGTGTGTAAATGTTTTTTTTTTCGGAAAAGGTGACAATATGCTAGTACGATATTGACGTGATTTAACAGACTGTTGGACCTTTTAGTATGAACATATTTTTAATTGATGATAGATTATTTGACGTGTTGGGTTCAGATTATTGGAATTATTAAGTGCTAAAATAATCAATAAAATAGAATACAATGCAGAAGTCGTGTAAACCCTTTGAGACTTAGTGTTAATGCAAATTAACATTGCCTAACTTCCACAAATAAAATAGTTAAATCATGAAAATTAAATACCAATATTTTAAATATTTATATCAAAGGTTTTTAAGTATTTTACTCACAAAAGTTAGTTCTGTAACAGAAAAAAAATTGGAGGTGATTTAATAACAAAGCATGTAAAATATATGAATAATTTTTTATTCCATATTCGTAAAAAGTATTTTCTCTGTGGCTCGACATAATTATAATGTTAACGCATACATTTGTTTTGAACCATTTCATTTTAATGTAATAATCGACCGGTTTACGAATAAACTAATGTACAAAATAATGATAGACATACATGAACATTTAGGTGTTGGAATGGGAGCCGACTAAAGGGAAGGGGTGATTAGGGGGTTTTCTAGAGGAACAAAGAGATTCACAGCAAAAGTATTTAATTTGTTATAATTTACTAGGTTATTGAATATTGTGCTTAATATTTAGAGATTTTTTTTTAATTTCCAGTGCTTATAAATTATCTAATTTCTTGCCTTCATTATTACAGTGAAGAAATTGAACCCCTGTTTCTTTATTATAAATATGATCGGTTGTATTGAGAAGATTCCCAAATTCTAAAAAATTATTATTACATATTTTTCCAGTGAATTGCTTTGTTCCTCTAGAAAATCTACAAATTACTCCTTCCTCTTTGGTCGGCTCCCACTCCTACACCTAAATATTCGTGTATGTCTATCATTATTTCATATCTTAGTTTAGTCTTTATATATTCCTAACGAAGGAAGGGGACTTCCAAAACCGATCGAATATTATTTTTGATTGAAGTGGTTCAAAACACATGTATGCGTTTATATTAGTAATTATGATTGTTTAATGAAAAAAATTATTAATTCTCAGAGTATTCAAATATCAACATATTGTGTAGGCATCTAAATAATACACGTGGGTACTGACGAAATTCCGATTTGCTATGTACAAGCCCGGTTATCATTACCATTGTTCGTTATTTATTGCCAAATTGAGAAAAATATTGTTGTTTAATGAGTCGAGTCACGTGGGCCTGTTTGGATGAAAACGTGATAAAACGTGTGTATAAAAAATTACAGATTTGTTTGTAAATTTATCCGACCATAATTTTAAGATAAGAAGGTCAAACATCATTCAACAAAGTTGGTGCTTGGATATGCGATTGTTTTAATGATACGTGCACTAAAAAATATTAATCATTGCATTTAATGATTAAAAGTAATAATAATTTTTCATACCCGTTGTAGGAAAAAATATTGTTACTATTGAGAGCAGAACATCGCATTTGAAAATGTTTGAAAGCCTTTTACTTCCATCATTATAAGCGGAAAATTTATTGCAATGATGGAGAACTTAACTATCAGAGGAATGAACCCGAGATGCCCGAGTGGGAACGCGACGCATTTGCCCATTCGGTTAATAAACCGGTCACGTTTTTAGGGGATTAAGTGACGAGGTTTTAATGGTTAGACCATGACAATCTTTCCCTACCCTACCGACTTCTCCTCTACCTTTTGTATCGATTATTTTATGATTTCGTAGAAAGCAATTACTTTGTGGTTTGACACATGTATTAGATACAACAAACACTTTTTTTTAAATTTCACACTGAAGAAGCTTAGGACAAACGAAACTCGTTGGTGATTATTTTATATTCAAGTGTTTCGGGTGGCATAATCCCACTGCATCCGTGAAGCAGTTTTTCACTTGAAATAAAAAACACGTAAAATAAAATAAAATCTCATGTTTTGCATGATGTTCCTTAATATATAAAATTACATTACAGGTACATTATACTTAAGTATGAAAAACGGTGTTCATATAGTTTTTAGACATGCTACGGATTATGAACGCATTACATTTGTGATATAAACTATCAATAATGAGAAAATAGACGCGAAAGATCAAAATTCTCATAAAAACGTGCAAAAAAATTCATGATTTGAAGTACTTACTCAGTTCTAGCTCAGAAATTTGGGCTTTCGGCTTTAAGACCTTCTATATCAAATTTCGAAGATTTTCGGAGATAGGTAAATTTACAGTAACTGTAAAAAAGTGACTCGTATATTGTCAATTTTTTTAATACAATATATACTCAATTTGTTAACTAAATAACAATCTTCTCAATACTTGACATATAGAATATTTAAGAATATATATTATATACTTGACATTGTTATTTTTGGTATTCTTTATATTCCTGATGAAGAGATCATCGATTTCGAAACATGTTGATATGTATATATTAATAAAGTGGTAAATAAAAAGTAATTTTTAATTCATTTATTAATAATGAAGCCGTAAGTGAATACCAATCTTTCGAAGAAATTATAAATATTAAAAAAAAAACAATTTTTTGTTCACGGAAGAAAAGAAAAATGGCTAAGTTATTAGCCGGTAAGTAAATGTTTTTTTTTGACGCCCACATTCATGGCGAAGGACTGCGGCATCGATCTTACTATTTGATATAAGAAATGGATTTTTTTTGTAATTATATGAAAGATGTCTCTTCCGTATGAGTCAACAAAAATATTTAAAAAAAAAATTGTAAAAATGGGGTGACGTGAATTTTTTGTTCAATTTTCTACAAACGCATAATTCGATTGGGTAAATAATAATTTTTTGAAGTTCACATGGACGGTATTGATACACAGAATATGCTGTAAAAAATTGAAAGCGATCAAAACCTCCGTTCATGAGTTTCAATGAGCAGAAGTGAGAAAAAGCGATTCGTGGGAAAACGGCTTTGAAGTAGTAAACGTTTTTTCGAAATATTTTAGTACGCAAAACATAATATAATTTTAAAAATTTAGGCTAACAAAAGATGGAAGAAAAAATTTTTTTTTTCGGGTTAGGTCTCAATAAAAGAAAAGAATAAATTTTTTTAGAGAAAGGGAGTAAAAATAATTTTCACTCTAGCGAAAAACTTAATTGGTCTCCTTTATAAAATTATTCAGTCGTAGTAAAAGGAAAGATATTTTAATTGTGTCTCCATATATAAAAATGAATTTTTGTCTGTCTCTCACCCTTTTCCAAAATTACTCGACCGGTTTCGCTGAAAATAGCACAAATTGTTCTCATTAGTGCCGAGGAGGTTTCGAAATTAGTCGAATGACATCCAATATGTAAAACTATTGCCATAACATTTTAAAATTAGTATGAAAAACATTGAACCCGCCATCTTGTATTGAGGTCAGCCCATAGATATACCAATCTGGTTAGCCACATATTACATATTCAAAAGAATAAGGTTCGTTTGGGTAGAATATTTACAAAATTGAAATCACTAGTAGGTACCTACTTAAGAACTTTTTTATTTTAGTATGTCTTGAAAGAATAAATTTTTGGAATGAAATAAATTTATCTTTGTTTAGAAATAGTAGATCGCTGTCAAATCACATATGGCACCCAAACGACAAGCAAGAACTCACAACTTCAAATATTTAAAAAAAAAAAAATCCCGAGGAAGGCCGGGTACACATAAGCTAGTTTGAAATAGAATCAGATTTTTTAAATAAATATACGTGTGTATGAAAATTCACTTATTCGGTACGTATGAATAGTTCAATATATATTGAATTAATGAGTCCTGAAATGGTTTATAGCAAAAAAAAAAGATTTATTGACACCAAACTTTGGCAATTACTCACATTTTTTTGCTATATAAAGGCAGAATAAATTAACTTTTTCCTCCTTTTATTACCAGGTAACCTGTATTCTTTGAGCAAAATGTTCCTTCCGGTGAAAGGAAATAATTCTAAAATACCATTAAATATGATTCATTTCGTCCTTTGTCCTGATCACGAAAGGGTTCTTCGGAAGTCTTGACAGTTAAAATAAATTTAATGATTCAAAATAAAGTGTTGATTTCATCTTATTTTGTCAAGGCATGATGTAAATACACCTTTCTAACGCATAATTAATAATTCAAAATCACCATGCTCTAGCACAGTTTAAAAAAGCAACGTTTGGCCACAAGGAGTCGTTTTAATAGGTAAAGTTTAAGCAGTTCGCTTTGAATTATGGTTTATGGGGAATGATAGTTATTTTGATTTTATTAATTTTAGTAAGACGAGAAAGAACAAGCTACATTTTTCTAGTATTTAGCTATCAAATAATTATCATAGGCGGAAAGAAGATATTTATTGAAATAAAAATTATCACCTTCTGATGAAATCCTTCATAATCCATTTACCTATTTGTATTTTGGTTTGTGATTAACTCCTTAATGTATTTTACATCTTGTATAAAATTTTGTACTTAAATTAGGTTAACTCTCCTTTGTCTTTCTTATTCGATAAATAACATCAAAATCCTTCATAATATTTTGTTTGTCCGAAAAAGTGATTCATAATCTTGATAAATTTTGACGAAGAAGCTCTTTAGAAGTCTCTTGAAAGTGAGTTTCTGACAGAAGCTGCTTATTATATTGTCTTTCCCTTTCCGTAAAATTTAATAATGACCTCCTCCGTCGCTTGCAGTTCGCGGTACGACATGCTGAGCACATTAAACTTCCCTTTACAGCTTATTAAAGGGTCTTTAGAGGGGGTTCAGTTTCCACCCAGGTACTTCCCACCCACCCCCATTATCCACTGTCCTGATTTTACTTAGATTTTTATGAAAAATTCATTAATTAAAATATATGCAATTATGTTTTGACGACCTTCAAAAGGAAAATGATTACACTCTTACCTTATATCTGGGGGTGCGTGTTTAAAAATTAAATTTTTACCCGTTTATAACGTACCACGTAAAGCACCGCTTCGATATAAAGGGGATGATGTACATACAATAGTCATAAATCATTTGGAAACGCAGTATGAAAAGTGTCCAGACTTTATTAGAGTTTATTTCAACAATAAAAGTGTGTGTATTTTTAAACTCGATCATTTTATTCAAATTAAAAGCATTTGTTTTCCTAAACCCTAAAATAGTTTTGTATCCAGCTGCGGCACCTTGTCACTTTTTCCGATATTCTAGATCAAAAGGTTTCCATTATTTTAAATGACTATTTTGGACGTCGACAAAAAGCCCGTAACCTTTGAAATAGGTCGATTTCACTTGTTTCGATACAATGGGGTAAATAAACAGCATTACTAAAAACTTCAACATTTATTTCTAGAATAATGATATATATATATTCAGTGTACGGCACCGTTAGCTAGCCCATGTTAGATGTTAAATAAATTATCCCTTTAATTTTGAAATAATTTCATTTAAGGTAAAACCTACGGTTGTATGTATTTGTTGGGTGTGTATATATTGTGTACATGTTAAAACAATTAATAAAAAAAATAATCGCTGAATTTATTCGATGACTGAAAAATGTTCAGAAAATACGAGTGGGAAAATATCATGCCGGTTTTCTCTAAAGTGCGTTTATTCAGTGAACTCCTATAAAAAAGATCAGAAATTAAGAAAATGCTGAATAATAATTTCACTACACTTTATTCAGCGCTACATCCAAATTCCGTGCTAAAAAGTCCACCCGTACGTAAAGGTATATTGCCCGAGAGCGAGTCTGAAATTAATTCCTTACGTGCGTTATGAATTCAGCGACTACGGGACTTTCCGTTGTAAGATATAGTCAATGTGAAACATATAAGTGGAGCTTCAGCGGTAAACCCTGGGCATTTACTTAATAACCGCGTGCGCAGCGAGTATTAAGATGTGTTGTACGAAATAGTTTTTTGGAAGAATCCGTAGCTGTGATTATCGTGTTTTAAGTTCCTATGCAAATAAGTAATTTACAGAAAATCATACTTTTTATACTAAAGAAACGAAGCGTTTCCTTCGTAAATTGTGATTTTTGTATTATAAGTTTTCGCAAACTAAGACATTATATGATTCGTAGCTACAGACGTTGTAATGAATCGCCGAATTGTTTCTTGTTGCTAGATCGCTAATCTCTGGTGCAGTGATGTTATGAAATTCCCCCATATCAAGGGAAAAGTATACATAATATGAAAAGACTAACTAAGAATTTCTTCATGTAGACGAGGTATTTTTTTCTCTCTTTTTTAATCTCCGATTGAACTCCCAATGAGATAGGCCACGAACCGCCACTGGAAAATATAAAGAGGTCTCGGTGGTATATTGTGTTTTTACGATAACAGTTTTTATCGTCCTATTTTTGTGAGGCTTACTCGTCAATTTTTTAATATATGTCAGAATCGAGAAGCAATTTTTCGCGATATTGAAAAGGGTAGGATATGATTGATGACGCAGTGGATAAAAGAAATGGGGAATAAATATATCGGATTAAGAAAACCTGTGTAGCTTTTGTACGGCAGTTTGGGAATTTTATTGTTATGCTGACAGTTATTTTGCAAAAACATATACAGTTTGTAAAAAAATGGCGTTAAAAATTTAAAAAAAAATGTTCAAAATGACAAGAGCACAATTTTAAATTTCCATTGTTATTTTTTGAGTTAAATATCTTTTTTCGTAGATCCTACTTTGGAACCTTTTGCTTTTGTACGGAGTGAAAGATATTTTATAATTGGTCTAAAGACTATTATTCATATTACATTTTTTCGTATTATGTTTGTCTTACATATGACTCAGAAGGCAAATTACGATAGTAAGTAATATGTAAGTGTATTTTTTAATTGTTTTTATATGAATACCGCACAAGAGTCCCAACTGTTCCCAAACGTCTGGAACCAGTGAGACTATGACATCTCGAATTAGGGAATGTTTTGTGGCTGAAGGTATTGGGGAGGGGAAGGAGAAGGGGAAGAAGAGGGTGGAGAAATACCTGGCTATATATCTAATCACCAAACACGGCTAATAGCCATTTCAAGCAACGTTTCAATTCTGAATGGTGGTCTTTCACCAGGGCGATATGAGAGTATCTTCCACTCTGATGCGTATTGGAGTCGAAAATTATTATTTAGGCCCCACTCGAACTAACTTACATTTTGTGCATTGAATAAGTTCACGAGAAATTTTTAATATATTTTATTTTTGCGCCTCTCCATACGATACCTTTGCTAAATCAATCTATTGTAACACTTTAACAGGTTTGTTATGGAGGGAGTGTCAAATAACAGTCTTTAAATGTGTTCAAAACGGTTTATTGAGGATTCTACCACAAGTTCATGGCATATAAGCTTGTATTATATCTTTCGTCATCCGAGCGAGGGGTAGGCGGAAGAGCCCGTGAAATCATCCCCGCCTTCTCGACCACATCTTTCTTCTTCTTCTAATTAAAGGCTGCTAATTGTATTCCATTGCTGGCCATACATATCGACGTTACACTATCTATATTTTGGGTATGATCAATTACCACTCCTCAGAGGCACACAGAGGTATTGCTCTACTAAAATATTTTTCTTTTACTTTACGGTAACATTTTTAACGGTAAGATTTTGACTACCTACTGAACAGTCGAGCCAGCCGCGTACTTCTAAATACAGAGGAAAAAAAATCGATTTGTTTTTTATGTTGTATAACGCATTTACAGGGATTTTGGCATTGCATATACTGGATAAATGGTACATTTAGAATGAATTAAATTGAAAATCTGCAATGTTATAAGAGAGATTACTTTTTTTTCTTCATAATAATCATTTTCAATAAAGGAATAATATAATAATTGATGCAGAGTGGTATATTATGGCAATTCATTTTTAAATATACTTTTGTTTTGAACGACTTCAATTTAATATAATAATCTCGATTAATATTAATACATTCCCATGAGGGTAGTGTAATTCCGAAACCGGTGGAGATTATTATATCAAATTGAAGTGGTTAAAAAAATGTTTATATTTTAGTCCTAGCTATGACAAGCCACAAAGTAAATGCTTTTATTATTATGTATTTTATTTAGTGTTTTTTTTTTCAATTCTTTAAAGTAAGTAATTCATTAAAGAATTTTATTCCGATGTATTTGTTATATTGTTGACCCAATTTTTTTTTACACGTTGGAATCGGTAACATGTATTTTTGTCTGAGATTTTTTTGTGTTTATGGAATGGTTTAGTTTTATTTAAAATATCTTCTTTATACATTTGTATAGTTGCGTGGTATAGCAACAGAGTATTTATTTTTCTCAGTTTATATTCTTTAAATAAGAGTTCTGAAATAAATATATAACGTCACGTACATCGACATCGATACATTCTTGATCTGTCTTGTGACTTCGATAGTAAAAATTAATGAAACTCACATGCTTGAAATTAACGACTCTCATTAAGAACATGATAGCTCCACTTCAAGTTGTTAACAAACTGCGAGCGGGAACTCCAAGCAACACCTTTCATCGCAACTCTCTATATTCAGTAATAACGATTTAATGACGTTTTCCAATTAGTAATAGATCTATCCAACAGTAATTAGATCTATCAGAAAATTTTTAATTATTACTTATTTTTATTAAGATTTAAAAACCTCATTGTAATATTTAATCATTGAAGAAAATAACATTAACACAACCTTAAACATGAAACATGAAACCGGAAAAAACAACAGAAAATAAAAAGATTTCAGTCGCATCTAGGACTCGAACCCAGGACCTCTGCCTATCCGGGGCAACCGCTTTACCAACTTAGTTAATGATACCAGTTCAATTTATGTCATTTTCATCGATATCGTATCTCAAATACAAGATTTGTCAATATTATTCTCCATTTTAAAATTTTTTAGTGAAATCTTTTTATTTTCTGTTGTTTTTTCCGGTTTCATGTTTCATTTAGGTTACGTTAATATTATTTTCTTCAATGATTTGATCTATCAGTATTCAATTAAATTGAAGGTCCTCAATTTGAGTATGTATTTTAATGACATGCCATTAAAATAAAACGTAAGGTTTTACACAATTTATAATGACATTCATTAAATAGAATAACGATCGCGCAGTCTTTCGCATTATTTATGAAGAAGGTGCTTTTGCTGCTCGGACTAGCGGAGGCTGTTTACTGGCAGGATTATTATGCATGATTCTTTCGTGAAAGCTGAACATGAATTAACTGAACACACTCTCCACGCCCAGAAGTTAAGGTTATAGTTATAATTTTAGCATGCCGAGTAATGCTAGTCATTATGCGAGCTTTTAGCGGTGTCCACTGTCCGTTAATGCACATTTTCGTTTTACCGATTTTACCGCCTGAAAGCCTGCGTTCGAAAGAGTAATAATAATTTCTATTAAAATTGTGAGAGCTTTGAAGAGCCTGGTGAGGGTTACTGTAAAATAATAAGAAAAAATATTTCTAGAAGGTTCTCAGGGGTTGTGCAACGCAACGCAAAACCGTCCATACACAGGAATAAAAAAATGAATTTGAAATGATGTGGTATACATGGAGATAACAATTTTTTTTCAAATAATGAAACTAGCAGTCCGCAATATAGTGGTGATATCAACCCTGATGTATGGCAGTGAGGCTTGGAACTGGCATATGATGGTTGAAAGTGGTCTGAATACTGTAGAAATGAGATATCTGAGCGGAAAGTGTGGTAAAACCATGTATGACGTCCGAGAAAGACATATCGTGATAAAGTGAGTCAAATAATTAAGTCGGGCCATGTTAGAAGTTAGCATAACAGAAAATAATGTATAGGACGATATATGATTGTGAATGAAGCGAGAGGTGTATGCCAAAATCGAGTTGTTTGGCGGTCCGTCCTATCTGCCTACCCCCTGGGAGAAACGGCTCGATGGTTAGATGGTTAGTTAGTTATATTATACATAATTAATCAAGGATAGTGGAGAGTCTCTTGTCGAGGGGGAATCCATCGCATTGAGGACAGTTTTGATCGATTGGCGAAGCCTATGTCATATGTGGTTGCGGAGAAGTGCTCCAAAAGAGTGCACTCGTCCCTCCACTTACATTTCCGAACTGCTGCAGTACTTCGGGTGCTGGAGGGGTGATAACGAGAGTAATATGAGTTAAAATAATTATGTAGTCTATTTTTTTATGTTTAAAATACTGTACATTTGTATACGAATAGTCGACCCACAATTCTGATCTATAGAGAGATGTGCACAGTGCGTTGAATCATATTATATACATATATTTTGGCGCTCTCGCAGCAGCCGGCAGCTTTTTATAAGCGCTCCAGTTTATCTGGGAAATATTGCTTAGTTCTTAATTTTTTCGGTGTTAAAGTAGCGTAAAATAACCGCAATAATTTATAGGTTACATTTATAAAAATCATATAATTTTAGTGTGGCCGTTTCGGGCTTAAATCAAGTTTATAATAAAAAATCAAATAAAAACCCAAATATTTTAAGTTCAAATCTGTCGCGTCGTTCTAAACTAACCCAAAAGCATCGGTCGGTCGAAGCGTTCGACACATGTGCTTATTAAAAGACCTTTTTGCTTGTTAAAAGTGTCCCAAAGTAAATGATTTACAATGTTATTCTTTGAAGTGTGGTGATTGTAAACAATATCGTATACGAGCTAGACAACTCAAACTCAAACTTAATGGTGAATGTGCTATTTTGGAGCCTTTAATAAGCTGCAAAGATATCGCCGTATAACCTTGAACACTGTACCACAACTGCAATCCGCAAAATTAGATTTCGTGGCTACCGAGAAAGGCGCAATAGGAAATAAAAACATTTGACGAGAAGATCTTCTGCTGTCACGGCGACCTGAGTTCTGACCTCCGTTCACGGAGCAGATCCGGTGCATCATGCGGCCCACGGACGTGCCCGAGAAGGCTGCTCCGCGGCCTGCTGTGGTCCGACCCCGAGAAGGATACCACCGGCTGGGGCGAGAAATACACGACACGCTGATGTGGTCTTTCCAGATCCTGAAGCCGGCCGACGAGCGCCACCTGGCGTATGGGCAAACCAACACCGAGCGTCCCGTTACGCAGCCCAGGGGCGTCACCAACAAAGACAAAGAAGATTGGAAGAAAGGATCAGTACCCCCGCCCCCCGTCCTCACCCGCCGCCCAACTTCACATAACTCCTATCATTCGTATTAGAGTCTTGCAATATATCGTAAGGAATAAATACAGATAGCTTCTATTTTTTTTTCAATTAAACATGTATGAAAACTTAGACCAAGCCGTATTTAGTTTTGATAATTTAACTGCATCCTTTATATGGTCTATAAATAATGTATAATGATAGTGTCCAAAAAAAAAAAATGTCATAGATTTAATATAGGAATAATGTATGAATAGGAAGTAAGATTTGTAAAGCGCCCTTGAGGTGATTTTTCACAAAAACGGCGCTATAAAAATCATCCGAATATTATTATTATTATTATACGAATTTTTTTGTGCTGCAAAAATTGAAAACTTTTATTAGATTCTATAGAAAGTTATAAAGTTCTTTTATAGCAAGTCCTCATTTGTGATAATTTCGTTGCTCCTCACAAGATTTTGCTTTTAGCACAAATAATACGCTATTGCAAACTGACAGATGCAACGATTTGTTTTGCACAAAGCGAACAGGCGGTGTACATCTGGTGAGAATTATGTCTCGTTAAGCTATTATAATTAGTGAAGAAGATAATATTAACACATCCCTAATGAACCACGAAACCGAAAAAACAACAGAAATTAAAAAGATTTCAGTCTTATCTGGGACTCGAACCCAAGACCCCTACCTATCCGGGGTAACCGCTTAACCAACTTAGCTAATGAAACCAGTTCAATTTACGCCACTTACACCGATCTCATACTTCATGTTCAAGATTTGTTAATATTATCCTCCATTTTTATTAATCCCACATTATTGGCTGCTATCCTTATGATGATTGCAAAGTTTCATCCAGAACTCAATTCTTCAATGATTAAAATATTACAATAAGGTTTACAAACTTCAATAAGTTATAAAAAATAAATTGAATATTATAATTAGTACCTATTTCTACTGTAAACAATATTTTTAAATTTTAGTCATATTTATTCTATAACTTTAACTTATAGTCCAATTTTGGACATATTTACAGCATAACTTCAACTTACAGTTCAATTTTTAACATATTTATCCTATAACTTTAACTTATAGTCTAATTTTGGACATATTTGTGCCATAACTTTATCATATAGTCCAATTTGGACATATTTATAATATATATTTAACTTATAGTCCAATTTTGGACATATTTACATTATAACTTTAACTAATAGTTCAATATTCACTATTGATAGATTCATTATTAGCTTATCCTTATAAAAGGACACGTGAACACTAAAAAGGGACATCTATGTTTCTGTGTGAAGGCTGCCCAATCAACCAATAGGGTATCACCTGTAGTTTAAAGCGTCCCTGAGACTGTCAATGTCAATTGTTAATGTTTTTACGCGATTGAAAATTGCAAATTGAAGTACGATTGATGGAACTTCAATCAACCCGTCAATATTTTTGCACTAGCTGCTTTATGGACGTCTGCAGAAACAGTATCTACAGTGTGCAAATACAGTGATATTCTTTTGATTTACTTTCCATTTATTTTTGTATTATATAATACTGTTCCTAAACTCCCGCTGACTCTATACTACTCGCTGTAGCTTAGCGGGTACAAATTCCCGTTGTATCAATTTTAAATATATTTATACTATAACTTTAATTTATAGTCCAATTTTGAACATATTTCCGTTCCACTCCAACTCTCCCTCCCTTCAAACAATCCACCACCTTACTTGACGATCTGTTGACTTTTTTGTCGCTCGTGATTTTCCCATCTTCTATATATGTTAATTATGTTTTTTGTATTGCATGTTTCTAATGTTATATGGCTGTCTCCCTCTTAATATTGTATCTTTCTTTTCCCCATTTTTACATCTATATATACATGTACACTCCTGTTATGTAATTAGTATATTTTAAGTCCTGAAGATGATTCAGTAGAATCGAAACTAGTCGAAATATTTATAAAAAAATAAAAGTGGATTCAAACAAAGTGTCTTTTCATTTAATTCATCATGTCAATTCACAACGCGTTTGGTGATTGTGAAAATGTAATTAAACCATACATTGAAATTCACGTACGGGGTGATGAAAACCCTTCGATTCATCGAACAAATGTTATGGGTGTTTCCAATTGGAATGTGAAGCTTGCAATGACTGCGAAACTTGTGAATATATTATTACATGTGTGCTTATAATATATCATGCTGTTTTGTTTTACTGTCAGACAATAATATGGTTTATTATATTTTATTTTTAAATTTAATGTGAATCAAATTAAGTAATGTTCATATTAAGTTCAGCAAATATTTTTACTTGTTTATAAATTGTGATAGCTGTTTCGGCGTTTAAGGCCATTTTTGAATTGTCACAATAATAAAAAAGTAAAAATACTCGCAGAACTTATTAATAACATTATTAAATTTGATTCGTATTAATTTTAAAAAAATAATGGTTATTGCAATTTATGGAGTACTTTTCAAAAGCTTTTTGCTACAAGTAATGAGATTAGTTTTTCATTTTGGAGGATCCTCCAATGGGACTTCTTCATACAAAAGTTCACGTGAACTACTCCGACTTTATTTTTTTTTTAAACTTGTGCTTCGTTAATTTACTCTCCTTAAGCGAAGCACACTTCAATTTAATTTATACCCGAATTTTTCTTCGTCGAAGGTTTGTATCACACCATACAAATTTTGTAAAATTTAATATGAATCCGTTTTTGTAAATGCAGCATATTACTAACGAAAAGGTTCTCTGTATATATTCGATACACCTCGCTTTTAGTAAGTCATTATCATCATTTTAAAGGCTTCCCTCCTTCCTAGAGCATGCTTTGGCACATACTAAGTAATTATCTCTATTCTCCGCTCTGAACCTTATGTGTGGGCAAAACATGTAGCTTTTTCTCAAACTTTTGAAACTGTTAATACATGGTGGAATTTCATCATAATGATTAAATAAAATACACCTTTTTAAACACTATTCCACTTTTTATTTATGACCGTGACCGGTTTCAGCCTGTGACGGCTATCTTCTGACGGGTACATTTAATTCTTCAACTATGGGTTATATACAATTTTGGGTATCAGGGGTACCAAACCATGATTTTTCTTAGATTATATTTTATTTATTAATAATAGAATAATTAATAAGGGCTCGAATTTCTAGGATCAGTAAATTTCATAGTATTAGAACATTAAATAACCAGTAATATGCAATAATAATATAATGTTAGTTATTACCCAAATGCAAAGAATTTAAAAATTCCACGGTACCCTGAAATTAAAGGTTTTCTTTTTAAATATATCTTGAGAATTAAATGTACCCGTCTGAAGATAGCCATCACAGGCTGAAACCGGCCACGGTCGTAAATGAAAAGAGGAATATTGTTTAAAAAAGTGTCTTTTATTTAATCAAAAAATTGATTGTTGTATAAAATTATTAATATTGTAATAAAACCGTGATATCTTTTTTCATGGTTCAATAATACTATTTGACGAGAGTTTACATTGCTATGAATAAACATGTATTTCGTTTTGTTTCGAATTGTTTAGACCCGATACGAAGATGATAATATAGGTCCACACAATAGAATTCTGTATCAACACTTATAACTCCCCGCTGACCGAAAAGGACACTTTGGTCGGGAAAACTACCGCAAGGAAACCTATCCGTGGCACATACGTATATACATGTGTACGATTATATGTATTTGGTAACACCATCGACATGTAAAACACAAAATTAACATTTGTTGAACACAAGAGGACTGCATATAAAATATCATGATAAAGGGTTAAGATAGTTACAGTGGGCTTAATAGAGTATCTGTAAATTGCTGTATCTAATACATATAATAATTTAATTTCAAGTCAATGATAAAACACGGAATATAAACTACAATGGCTCGGAGGGCTTTGATGTGGAGAATAGACGGTTATCTCGAGAGGGTTTCCCGCGGGGGTAAAAGTAACCTCGTCGAATTCAATGTTTCAAAGACCCAATCTTGCCTGATTACATCTAAAAGGGATCGAGAAGACAATCTAGACTTCTTTAAGGGGAAGCGATATTTCTAACAAGTCATACATTGATATGTTCGGTGTATCCTTAAGTGACCAGCTCAGGCACGGGGGCTATATCGTAGCCAGGGCCTGCAGATACTTTAATGGTACACAACTGCTAACCCTGTACAAATTGCAAGAGCACCCTACTGTAGATTTTGACGACCACCTCTGTTCTGGAGGTCCAAAATACCTGAAAATACTTTTATTGTGAAGAACCGGTGTTGTTTTAATGGAGTCTCTTATCTTAACCAACGGATTACAATCGTTGGAGCACAGACATCAGGTGGGATTGCTATTCATATTTTAGCGGTATTTCAATGATTCTCCGAGGAACTAGCGTCATTGTTCCCTTCGGCACTGGTGTTCAGTCGGGACACATGCCAAACACGCTCTCAATATTTGCTCACGTTTAACATTTACCAAATGAGAACGGGTTGTTTCTACGACTCGTTCTTGTATTAAACAGCTCGGCTGTAGAATGATTTGCCGGTCTCTGTGTTTCTTCAGAAAAAAAAATCTTGGCAATCTCAAAAAATCAATAAGGAAAGTGCTGTGTTAGGTGGAATTATTGCGATATTTTTCAAATATTGGAATTTTTATTTTTCTAGAACGAAACTAGTAAATTTCTTGTCACTGGTTAGTACTATGTCGTATGGACCAGTATGGATGCTCGGTGGACACCTTTGGGAATATCGGGTTTTCACCGACTGTAGCAGGGGTTATGGGTATATAGAGGCGGCATCGCATTAAGAACAAAATCTCTCGGTTAAGTCCCTCGGGTCCGGGTACAAATGAATGTCCAATGGGTATTTACGACACGGAGGAAATTTTTATATGACTTTGTTTG
The DNA here is from genome assembly GCA_022606495.2 of Halesus radiatus. Lineage (NCBI taxonomy): Eukaryota > Metazoa > Arthropoda > Insecta > Trichoptera > Limnephilidae > Halesus > Halesus radiatus. The sequence continues at coordinate 55,718 of JAHDVE020003987.1, forward strand.
AATTTGTTGTGGAATCTCTATAATGATTACCAATATGTATTGTCCAATTCATACAAATATACAGCAATAAGTATGCAAGCATTAAAGGGTGGCCCTTGGGCGACGTGCGTATAAAACAAATGTATAACATTTTATATAACTAACGAAACGTCGTTGAAATCGTTTTCAATATTCCACACTAAAAACAATAATTTAAACAACTTCAAATACATGTTCTTCAGTCTTATTTGTCATCACTTTTGAAACAACGTTAATAGACGCTTAGTACCTTCAGTGATATATTTTTTACCAGTTCAGACAGTTGAAAGAGACATCAAAAGTGGAGATACAATCGTTCGATCGTCATCGATTTCATCGAGTACAAAAGTGATTATTTCGCGCAGCTTTCAGAACAAAACGCCATAAAAAAAGTAGTTCGTTGTTACTTATATGTCTATGTATGTTTCACTTTAACAACGTTGATTAAAACGACCAACGTAATAATAGCATTTTCATATTATTATCATATTAAATATACTTAAAATGAATCACCTAATATATTTTGCAATCTCCCTGTTTTGGTAATTCCGCATCTTAGTTGTTGGCGTATAATACAGACACGGTAATAAAAAACCGCCACGAAATGACTAACTTTTATGGAGCATTTTCTTCCGCTTTTCTTAACCCCTCGGTATAATTTTCTTTATTAATTAGTCCTTTGCTCTTCCTAAATTACAAGTCCCCATACACTGCTGCTTGATCCGTTCGATACTTCGTATCCAATTAAGGCCGCCTTATACTCGTAGCTTTAATGCGTCTCCGCGTTATGTCTGCTTCGATGTTGTTTACTTTTAATGCTTCCTATACGGCGGTTTTATGAGGCATCTGCCAATATTGCATTTCTTTAGCTAGAACTAAAAGGAAACCAGTTTCCAACAAGGAAGAAGACAAAACAAATTTGTTGATTAAATAAATTTTCCGTTATTTATTTTGTGAAAGGCTAAGACAATATTTACAAGACTTATTTTATCTTGATCCTGATATTATGTAGGAGTTTTATCTAACGGCGGCGAGAGGAAAGTATACAAAACTTATATTGTAATTGACAACCACCCATGTTTTAAGAATTTAAAAAAATACTAGTTAAAGTATTAAATACAGAAACTGAAGTAATTTGGGTTTTTCATTCCAAAGTATTTTAATGGCCATTTTCAAACTGAAAATGGCCATAAACGCCGTAACAGCTGTCACAATAATAATAACTAAAAATACTTGCAGAACTTAATAATAACATTATTAATTTTGATTTACATTAATTTAACAAAAAAATAAAAATAAAAAATGGATCGAACTAGTTTGGAATACCCGCTCGCAGTCCCGTCTTACTCTGCAGTAGTCCTACAATACAATATTGATAATATTAAGAAAAGTCAAATGAAATATGAAACAGAAAAGACATTTTTTAAAAAATTTTATATGAATACCTCACAATAGTCTCATCTGCTCCCAACCGTCTGGAGCCAGTGAGACTATGGCATTCCCAATTGGGGAATGTTGTGAGGCTGAAGGTATTGGGGAGGGGAAGGAGAAGGGGAAGAGGAAGGTGGGGAATACCTGGCTATTCAGATCTGGTCACCAAACACGGCTAAAAGCCATTTCAAGCAACGTTTCAATTCTGAATGGTGGTCTTTCACCAGGGCGATACTGAGAGTATCTTCCACTCTGGAAAGTGCGCAAATATAATATATATTATTTTTAAATTAATTAATTGTGAAACAACACAAATTAATTAAATAAAACTTACTTGCGCACGCCGGGATTTGAACCCGCGACCTTCGGATTCGTAGTCGAGAGCCTTACCCCTCGTCATAAAAATTAAAGACAACCTTTGCATCTGGGAATAAAAACAAGGATCTCTGTCTTACCGGAACAACACCCTACAACTGAGTTAATGAGACCTAATTATTTTCTGTAATTTTTGTCGATATCGTAGGTATTAAAATAATTTAAAATTTACCATCATTATCCCCAATTAATCCCATATTTTTGGCTGGTATCTTTTTTGTATGATTCAAAGTTCTACCCGAATATATTTACAATCTAAATAGTGTCTCGGACATATTTATCCAATTTTCATTTACTTATATGGGACGCCCATTGATTTTTAGGTGAGTTCAGAATGATCATACAATATATTGTAATAGTTTATAAACAACATTGTAATATTTAATCATTGGAGATATAATTAACAAATCTCAAATGAAATGTGAGACAAAAAAAAAATACTAAATACGAGTATTAAATATTTCAATGAGGTTTATAAATGTTAATAAAATATTCCAATTCATTTATAAATTTCAACTGAAGGTGCTCAACTAAGCGTTTACAGTTATCATTTTGTCCTAAATTAAATTTAAAAAAAATATTTTGTTAATATTACTTTAAGTCTAGCACTATTATAGGCTTTCCAAACAAGTAAAGCATTTTAGGATGTTTAGATTTACTAAACATTACAGAAAACTGCTGTTAAAATTAGTAGGATAGCATGGAAAAGTTTTTGAGAGTTTTAATTAAATTATTGTTAAATATAAAATTTTAAAGGTTGCATACTTAGTGACACAATAAAAATCAGCTATATTTGTAAAAACGTTGCACTAAAATACATGGTTCGACTTTGCAGACGTGAAACAAAATATAATAAGTGTAAATCTGGTTAAGGGTCTTTCATGTAATTTGGAGAAATAGTTTTTCATCCCCGAACAAAAAGATCAGCTATACTTGTAAAAACGTTAGATTTTAATACGTGGTTCGGATTGGCAGACGTGAAACAAAATATAATAAGCGTTAATCTGGTTATGGGTCTTTCGTATAATTTGGAGAAATAGTTTTTCATCCGGAACAAAAATATCACGCTATATTTGTAACAAAGTTGCATTATAATACGCGGTTCGGCTTGATAGAAATGAAAATAAATATATTTCAGAGAATTTTGTATACATTCGGTGGAATAATTTTTCATTTCTGAACCAAATAATTGAGATCGTCAAATTAAACGAAGTCCATACATCATTTGTTGACCATTATCAATTGCACGTTGACATTAAATTGGTGTCAATTTGAATTTTTTTTTGAGATAATGGAATCAGTGCAAGAAGAAGTGCTTTGATAAAAAGTATGTGACACGGAGACAAGAATATATACTAAAATGCGAAATGTTTAACGTGGACCACGTGGAATCGTATTTTAATTTCACCTCCGAACTTAGAGATTATAAAAAAAATATTCATGACTGGCATACATAACGATAATGTAAAGTAGAATAATTTGTTTTAATTATTGGGGACAAGTTTGTTTTGAAATATTACACTAATCGATTCGCCGGTAATGTTAGATCAATAATTTTTTATGTGATGTTTGTATCCATGCAACAATACGATTACACTTTTATCAATAATTAAAATTTACATGCAATAAATATTACATTTGGTTTTACTATCTTTGTTGCCGTTTTTGTTCATTAATTTCAACTATTATTTAAAAAAAGGTCACAAGGTGGCCTTTTAAAAAATCTGTTGAGATGGTTGGGTAATTTTGATTAAAAAAGCTTAGGTATGTAGTCAATAGTACTAATTATTGTCTTTTTAATGATGTGTTTCAAAAAATTATTATGCAGAATGGGTCGAGTATTTAGTAAAATACTGGTGAAGATACACCACCTGGTTTCACTCTCGATTCGCGTTATATGTAAAATTATTATACAGAATGGGTCGAGTATTTAGTAAAATACTGGTGAAGTTACACCACCTGGTTTCACTCTCTATTAAAAATTTTTTTCAAAGGATATATAATATAAATGGTCAAGTTTGTACAGCGTTATTTTTTGAGAAAATCATTTGAAAGACGCTATGTTTAGAGCAAATACCTAACAAATATAAAGTTGGAAGTGAAAATAGTTGCATTGACTTATAAATTTAAGACTTTAGAGTTCACCATACGAGTTTATCGCTAGACAAACTAAGAAATTTATCGGATAATTTAAATATGATTGGAAAGGTATTTTTAGTTCAATTCAGCTTCAGTGTCGATAAATCGACGTTTGTTGAAAGAGCGTTATACAGTTTCATACAATATGCCTTGTTTAAATGTAATTACAATATATGTTATATAATTATATTATTGTATGGTTTACATTACCTTCCCTCACTAGGTGAAACCTCTTCTGAGGTAGGTGCATTTATGTACATAACCCAGTAATAGTTGCTTTCTAAATGGTATCTACCCTTATAAAAGCCTTAAAAAACAGGAAGAATAAAAACATGGTACCATGCTGAAAAGTAGTATCGAATTATTATCTTTGAAATTGCATCATGCGCTCGTACATCTTCGTGAGCGGAGCTTTCAGCGGGTCGGATCAAGTGTAATGTATTCAAATCAAATCTCCCAACACGCCCACAAAGGCAAACATGATCCCAGATTTCCTAAGGCGTACCTGATGGAAGGATCTTGCGCTGATCCGGGATGATGGGGGCAGTCCTGAAGTCAAATGTTTTAACAGATCCCATGGAAAATGTAAGGGATTAATCAAACTCGAGGGATTGCTGGAATCCTTCATCAAACGTGGTTTACCGTGCATATTGACTGCGTATCAATATAATCAGATCCTAGATTTATTTTAACAGCGAGTAGAAAATGTATATCGTAGAATATTCTAGATTCTAGACAGAGCCGAGGTTTCCAATCTTTTTAAGCATATTTTTCTGCAACGCCCCCTCTGCCCACCCCATCATGACGCGTACAAGAAAGTACCGTAGGAGAAAATGCTCTTGATTCTTAGCGTTCCGAATAACACATTCTGTAAAAAAAAATTGCCACGAAATCTTTTGAAATTTTATGAAACGGAAACCTTTAAATTACAACAAATGTAAATCTCAACAAAAAATTACTGAATTATCTACAGTGTTTATAACAAAATAAGTACACAAAACATGTCCATCACCCAAAATTATATAAAATCGCCTTTCAAAGCATTTTTAACTCTTGATCTCTCCACAACCGATATCGCCCATTGGGCGATATTGCCAATTTTGGGAATTAATGCTCTAGAGGAATGCTTTTTTTTATATGTACGGTGGTATCAGATTCCTCGTCGTTCGGAGAATCTAAAAAGAAAAAAAATCCTTCGAACTAATATTTGAAGAGGCTCGTCATGTGGAGGCATTTTAACAATAAAACCGTGAAGCGTCCTTAAGTTTATTTAATTATTAACCTGTACTGTGTAAAGATATGTTATTCTGTTTAAATACTGAATTTGAAAATGTGACTCTTGGCACAATGAAATTGGCTCAGCGTAATTTCTTTATTAAATTTCTAAATCAAATAATATATTTTCAGCTTGCCCAGTTAAATCCATCACAAATTATCCATATTTGAAATATCAATTTGATTGATGAAGACATATTTTTACAATATAATAAACTCTTGAACATCAGACTAAACCACCCATCAGAAAAAATAAGTTAAAAAAATTGTAAATGTAAGGAAAACCGTTTACAAAATAAATAGTAGTTGAAAAAAAATCTTTTAAAAACGCACATTTTTTTCCAAAAGAGATTTCAGAACATTCCTGATCTCTTTTGATGTTTTAAAACATTAATAATATTAAAAAAAATAATTAGTCTTAGGAATATCCATAGAGTCACGAAATTTTGTGGAAACTAGATTTTTACGATATTAGCAAAAGACCTAAGAAACTACTGACCTGAGTAGAACTAAAGTGTCCCTACTTTTTATTTGATAGATTATAGTACTTAAGAAATAGTTAGTGCATATTTAATGATTGAAAACGTAAATATAATTCTTTCTTAACTTTAATCAATCGAAATGTTGTAAATTAGTTTTATATTATAATAGAAATTCAATAACGTACCCGGGCGCGCCGAGGAACTCGACGCCATTTTGAAAAATAAAACTTTTTAAAACTTCGGAACACATTTAATTAGTATTATGATGAAAAAATCGCGCAAAGCAATAAACTTACTAATGGATAGAATTAATTTTATTCGAAATTAATTGAAAGCAGCCTAATAACATTTATAATAAAGCGAAGTAACGGATGGGAAATATCCCCAGGGTCTCAAGAGGTTAAAAACAACATTGAAATCTCGAACAAAACCAGCTAGATAGATATTTCTTACTTTTCATCTATTATTAAATAAATTTATCATGAGATCATTTCATCCAATATTAGTAGATTATTCAGTTAAGCTTTTTACCTTTTTTTAATTTCGAAAGTCCTTTAGCTGTTATGCATAAATAAAATGAACCGAACCGAAATAAATCTGTCATATTTTAATATTCAATATAATATACACATTTTTTTTTTGAATAACGATGATTTTATAGGTGAAAAATATACACAAAACAATAAATAAAATAATATTGGCGATTCACCAATCAAATTAGACTCAAGGAAGTTCATAATCTTATAATTCAACAAGTTAAATATTTACTCATTAAATTAATTTTGTGTCTATTGATGTTAAGAGGAACGGCTGCACTGCTTGTTTCATACATAACTTAATTTTGGATTTGAGGCCACATGTAAACTGATTGATACATATTGTTTTAATAGAAGGTTTAGTAAATATCTAGTACGGATGAGAAGTATTTTATGTATTTGTGTTTGAAATTATGAAGTATATGCCATGAAAAAATCAATTTTCATAATTTTAGAGGTAATTCAGAAATTCATTTAAAAAAAATTATAATATTTGTTATGTAAATATGATTACGTAAATAAAAATATAAAAACAGAACATTAAAAAAAAACGGGTAGATATTTTAAATTACGTACGTCAAAATTGTGTTCCAACGTAAATTGGTCGTTTTTAATTTAATTTAAAGTCTGCTTATTTAATATTAAAAAAAATTATCCAATATTTTATTGTATTTTCAAAGCAGACGGATAAAACTTTTTTTTAATCACCAAAACAATTGTTAAATGCGCCTCTAAAATAAAACAAAAATAAAAAATTACTTCTAAAGATATTCACTATAATTAAAAATCATTAGGTTTAGATGAGTATTTTGGCCTCAAATCCAAAATTAAGTTTTGTATGAAACAGACAGTACAGCCGTTTCTCTTAACACCAAATAAAATAATTTTGTATTTGAAAAGTAAATTAATTTTAATCAAGGAGTAATAATTTAGCCTTAACAAATTGGAGTAGAAGATGAGGTACCTGGTTTCTTATACAAATTTACATTGTATAATCGTTTGAAGTTTTCGGATAGTTATAGATATTTCGATAAGATTCATCTTCTATTGGACAAAGTAAGATCAAATAATAATATTAATAGACATTATCTCAAATACCACAAAAATGAATTGGATTGAGGAGCCAAGTATCAAAATCAAATCTTTTGAAAATTATTACTAAGCAGCAAGTCCACACCAAACACGTTCAGAGAAATGAGCACTTTTGTGATAAGGGGTATTATTTGTAACTACATAACCAAGCAGTTTGTAATTTACATTGTGAAGTCTTCGTAGATATATGATGTATTTAATCTTTAAATAGAATATTTGCCAAATTTAATATAGGTAAATTATTTGTTTTACTTGGGTTCGTTCTATTCAATGCAAATTGTGCTATTTTATGCATGCTGTTGAAACTCTATGAAATGACAGTTCACTAATATTGATTGGTGCTGTCTGTTTTCTGTAGAATCTCATTTTACGAATATACAAAACGAATGCCCTTTTGCGTAGTGTGACTGTTTTCTACAGTTTTTAAAGGTTGGTTTTGTGATCAGTCAGAATTTAAATACGCATTTATTTTAAATCCTTATAAGGAGGGACCCTGGCTGTTTTAAGGAGAACATAGAAAAAAACTCGCATACTCGTATATATGATGAGCACAATTAGTCTTTTTTTTCTTCATTTTGTAGACTGGCTGCTTTCTGCAGAACTACGCTCAGTTTGAACGCGCACTTGAACGAAAACCGAAAGAGCGGTAAAGTCTTTGGGTCTCTGCCTAGATGTCATGGTATCTCAGTCAGGAGAAAAGTAAATGGGTTTGTCACAAATTAAACTAAAATGTAATTTAGTTTTGCAACTCTTTTCAAAATAGAAGATCCTCTAAAATGGTCTTGAAAATGGAAACTTTGCTTGATATGACTTTAGATACTGTGTTTGGTAACTGGATATGATAGTTAGGATAGTCCATGTTCTTGCGGTTTCCTTCTCCTTTCACTGCTTTACTTGATAGAATAGTGAGGATGAATCACAATATAATAAAATCGGGAATTTTTCAAAGGGGTCCAATGGCTCCGGTGAGTTGGAACTCTGTATTGTACCACCTCAAAAATGAATCGATGATTATTATTTTTCAAAGACATTATCCCGTTAAACTATGATTAGGTAGTTTTTTAATAGGATTTTCAATAAGCATTAATGATTATAGATTATTACGTTAATTACAAGTATACGTATTATTATCATTATAGAAGAGTGCACAATCGAAATATTTATTATTACGTTAAGAGTTTCATAATTGAAGCATAACTCATTTTTTTGACAGTCGATTAAAGGTGTCTCTTTTACGCCCAAGGGCAAAAAGTTACTGAAAAATATATGAATTCTGTGCGCAAAAATATCTTGTACGTTTACCAGAGTTTTTAATGCCATTGAAAAATACTTTTGAATTCATGGCTTTTGTTAGATAAAAATGGAAAATATATTGTACGCACGAAAAGAATTTTCAGCTTGACAGTCGTAAGTAGTCCTATGTAGGCGATCAAAAGAATATACAACAATACATCGATTACAAATTTTGCACACTTAAAAATTCCAAAAATGATGCAAAATTCTATTTTAAACACATGAAAATGCAAGGAAACAAAACAAATTAACCTTTAAAACTTTCTATATGAATTTATTTAACAATTATTTTTATAAAAAATAATTATTAGCGTGAAACACTCATCCAAATTGAAAAAACCTTCCGAGAAAAGATAAATGTCGCCGACAGGACTCGAACCTGCACCCTTCTCATTGCCGGTCAGATGAATTTATATTTACTCTGAATTTATTTAGTTTAGTTAAGGTTAAGTTTACGTTCATAGTAAGAGAAAGTTTCTATCTGGGTCGTATCTTTGGAGAAGACGGACGAGATGACAACTATATTACGTAATCGAGAGAAGAGATCGATATAACATTTGTGTAAATATTTCTATCGACTCGGTGCGTGAAAGGTAGCTTATTTGACCCTTATGCTTAAATACGTAGGTATGTATTATGCATCTGCAAGCTGTGGTCTAGATTGAAATAACTACGAGTGCACTACAAATACGCAAATAGAATTGTATATGGACTCCCAGGCTATTGCAGAGCTTTTACGGTATTTGCGTAAGCCCATATTAACGGCTTCGAGTAAACATGAGCAAACCCGTAGTTCGAGCGTTGTTAAGTATGAACGAATCTATCGACATGGATTTGCAATTCTCTAAGAAAATTCCACCTCTTTCAACATCACCGGTCAGGGCGCAATGATGCCCAAAAAAAATTTATTTTTTAAATTCTTATGTAGATAGATCGTGAAGTACGAAGGAGATGAAGCGCTTGTCGATGTCTACCGTGAACTAACGGAACGAAGCGCAGGCCGCGCTGCGTCTAAAGAGTATTTCTTGCCGGCGGCGCGTGCCGACTTCCAATGCCCTTTGAGATTTTTAAATAATAAAAAGGATAATTTACAGTATATTGATTATGGTAAAACCGATGAAAGGATACGCCATTACTTTTTATATTTTTTTCAGGACGACTTGTGAAGTCATGTAGGCATTTTGCAGCAATCTTTGTAGATCCATACCCGGCGAGCGCTTGTAATTGACTGAAGCCCGTGTTATCTCAATTGGCCTCATTTATGATGCCCATATTTCGAACACTGATATTTATTCCTTTCACATGCCTCAATGTGCAGATAAGAGTGCTTTGTAAAAACTTTTATTTTCGTACTTAACCATCACGCGAGAGGATAGACTGCCACACAACCTTGCCTTGGCACACGATTCTTGCTTTATTCAAATTTATTCGTCGTCTCATACTTATTCTCGTACGTAATATTCTGTTATTTTGACTATTGGGGTGACCTGACTAAGTATTTGATACACTTGTCGTGCCGTGTCTTTTAATTTCATGTTTATATATTATTATGCAAAAAAACGGTCCTTAAGTTATTAATTCACAAAATATACAAAATGCGAAATTGGTAGTTAGATGGTCAAGAGATGTCAGAAAAGAATAATACACCCTTTTCCCATTTAAAATTTGAATCCCTTAATAAATGGTTAATGTTTTTGACCACCTACCCTTTTAAAAGTATATAAGCATGTTTATTTTTTATAAAGGACCAACGACTCTGCCCAATACAAATCTCTAAAATTATTTCCATAATATGTTTCTCATTTTGAGAAGGGTCGGGCATTTAAATATTAATTACACCCCGTCTGCACTAACCACCCCCATTCCCCAACTCCACCTACTCTTTGTTGCTCTAAAATTACAACAAAGTTCCAGAGACCCAGTCTGAACAGCCGGGACCAATGTTGACATTACTTGCTAAGCACACCCTGGTTAAATTATTTCTTCCCTGTGTACGGATTACGTATGGTAACTTCCGCATGTACCATATAGAGTACAGTAAGCCTCGGAGGTAATGTAGAATGTAAATGTTAGAGTGTTTGGCAGACTTCTCCGCGCATGCAGTTTTATTGTGAAGTTGAAGGATGTGTGCACTGTGCGGGGAGTTCGAGACGAAGGAACTTCTTGTTCTGTGGGGGTAAAATACTATAACTTTTGTGTTATAGTATAAAGATAGGGAGAGTGATCGTAGAAGATGACAAGATACTTATACACAGTGACGCATTGTGATTTTTTGACGTTCGAGAGATGATAAAAAGTTTTTATTTAAGTTACTTATGGAAAATAAAATTTGCGTTATCTTTTTGTAATGAAAGTTTTTCTGAAAAAAATTGAATAAATCAATTACTTTTGATTTAAAATGAAAACCTACATAAATATTTCTTATCTCTGAGAGAAAATCTATATTTATATAAAACGAATGTTTGTCTATCTGTACTCAATTTTCTCGAAATTTACTCGACCGGTTTCGCTGAAAATAGCGCAGTTTGTTCTTGGCACTAGCGGGGAAGGTTTAGAGAGTAGTTTTAATGAAATCCAATATGATTGCAGAACTGTTTTATCATATTTTGTCTAAGTATCGAATGTCTACGTACCATAACAGTCCAAAATGTTCTCCATATTACTGGATAAAATTATAAAAAATATTTTATGAAAATTTGGTGGTTGACTTAATATTTTCTTTGATATTCAGGTGTTCAGCTGAATCGACACCGCGAGGTGCATAAATCCGTTTTTTGTTTTAACGAGAATCATTAAACTGGAGGCAGAGTAACCAGCCATTCTTATCTGGCGCACCGTAAAAGCTTTGTTGTGTTTTTATTTTCATATCTTTGTAAATAAAACACCCCCTCGCGATAAGATCTCGCGCTTCACGGAGCCTTGTTTATGAATTTTCCATGAAGAAATTTACTGCGACAGCGATATCAGCGGTAGGAAAATGCGTGCATTATTTTGTGAGAGTTTCAATTCGATCACAATTTTACAAGATTTATCAATCGTAAATACTTAACAGATATTTCTATATAACTTGACGAAACTTGAAGCTTCTCTAAGTCCACCTTTGGTTCTCTTAAGTTCCCCGTACAAATTTCTGAAGTTAGGGGTTAAATCGTATTATGATGAGCGGCCTGCATTCAACCAGAGTTAGGTTGGTAACAAGTAGCTTAACGAATGAAACGTAAGTTCGGTAGAACTTCGGACTTAGCACTGGAATTTTGTTTGATAATTATTTTGAAAACAAACAATCCAAACAACTCAGGTATTTATTTATTCTAGGGAATTCAACAGTTTGTAATATGATATGAAAGTTTGTAATGTAATATGAAATTTATAAGAAATGCTTTTTAACATGTAAATATCAACATGTTTCAGAAGCGTAGCTTCCCTCATCAGGATACACAGTATACTTAAAAATAATGACAAGTATAGACAAATAATAATAATAGCAAAAATACAAAACATAGTCATAAATTAACAATAAGTGATGAAAATAAGAAAGTAATTATTTAAAAATGAAAAAAAAATAGAAAAAAAATAATGATAATGAAAAATAATTTAAAGACGAAATTGTTTTTCTTATGACCAGAAATAAATAAAAAAAAGTTGCGAACAAAAAATAAAATAATAATACTGATAATAATTATGCTGTGGATAATAATTAAATTTTTCATCAAAACTGGGTAGGTACCTGACATAGGCAGCGATATGTAGAAGTAATAAATGTACCGACGGTTCCGTAGTTGAGTGCTTACGATCGTTGACTACGAATTTGGAGGTCGCGGGTTCAAAACCCGGCGTGCGCAAGTAAATATTATTTGATTAAATTGTGTTATTTCACAATTTATTAATTAACTTTAATATGTAGTATATTTGCGTCACGTTCCAGAGTCGTAGATATTGTCAGTATCGCCCTGGTGAAAGACCACCATTCAGAATAGAATCGTTACTTGAAATATCTTTAGTCGTGTTTGGTGACCATATCTGAATAACCAGGTACTTCCCCACCTTCCTCTTTCCCTTCTCCTTCCTCGAATCAATACCTTCAGCCCTACAACATACCCCCATTGGGGATGCGATAGTCTCACTGGCTCCAGACACTTGGGAGCAGCTGGGACTCTTGTCTGATATCAAATTAAAAAAAACTACAGAGATAGATTTTTTTTTTAAATTACGCTTATGTATTTTGATTTAAAATACAGTTTTATAGTGTTAACGTCTGAACTAGATTTTTTGGACGAAGAGCACAATCTCGTGATGTCAGAGAACTGATTCGAATTTGTGCATAATATTTTGCAGTAAAATAGTTCTTAGTTATAAAATTTCGAACACTTTTGAGAAAGTATGTCATTCATTGACTCAAGGAGATCTCTTAGAATACATGACAAGTAGAAGACGTATCATATATAGGTAGATACTCTCAGTATCGCCTTGGTGAAAGACCACTGTTCCTTGAAATGGCCAGTTACTTCCATACTTTCGTCTTCTCCTATCCCTCTCCATACCTTTCAGCCCCATAACATACCCCAATTAGGGATGCCATAGTCTCACTGGCTCCAGTTAGCAGGGGCAGTTGGGACTCTTTTGTTGTATTCATACAAAAAATGTAAGCCTTTTAAACGAAAATGTTTTATAAACCTGCCCACATTTTATAGATCTCGTCTAGCGTTCTTGTTTTATGGGGAGATCTGTAGTCGGCGAATGGACAAAAGGAAATACAACTCAGAGATACATGTATGAGAGAAAGAGCTTTAAAACTATCCGCTCTGAAATAGCTTCAGGTGATGTGGAATACTGATTTGAGAAAAAAAACTTACCCCGCTGTCTCGTTCCATACACATTTCTTCCGAAGCTTCGGGCAAATAGTGGAGTGATGTCAAGTTATCATGACTTGGAATTGTGCATTCAGACGTGTACAAAGTTTGTCCATGAAGTATTCATGACATGATTCTTTTAGAAAATTTAAAATGAATAACGAAAATTGCCTCTGATGAGGCGGTATACGAGTATGTTTGGAAAGAAGGCAAGGCTGATGTTAGCGTTATGAGCAAGCGTAAGAAAGAAACGCTTAGATGATTTGGATATATAGAGTGGTTGAACAGGGAAGAGAGTGTTAGAAAAAATATGACTTATAAAATGGTTGTTAAAAGAAGTCGGGGATACCCGAAAAAGACATGATACGATGAGGTTCAATAAATAAACAGTCAAAATAAGAGTTTGAATGCGATGATATATGAATCCGATTGTACCGAGGAGGGTATGTCAAGACAGAGTTGAGTGGCGGCCCAACTTCCCTGCCTTCGAGTATTATGGTGAGTTAGTTAGATATATAACGTTTTCCTCGGGTATAACTAATAAAATAGTATGTAAAGAGAAAGCTGGTGTTTCCTCTTTAACCATCAAAACTAGACAAGTCCACATTTCACTGGTGAGAGATAATTGAATTTTTCTATATTTTAATTTGTCCGGAATGATAAATGGAATTGGTAAATGTGAATTGTACACAAAAATGTTAGTTAAATGAATAAGAAAATAATAGAATAAATTCACGCAGTTGAAATTAGTAAAAATGTATTTGAATTTTGACATGTCTAATTCTGATATACTTATATATCTGACCACAAGAGAAACGGAGATAGAACGAGTTTTATGAGGACCGCCATTTGGTGGCAGATATGGCACAACGCGACCCTAGTAGTTTATCTGGCTCACAGACTGATGCTTTCTGCAGGCGGCAAAAAATATGCACGTGTCCGAAGGTACACCCCTCTCTAGCAACGCAAAACATCTCCCGTGCTCTATTTACTTCCGCCTGGAAATTTCAGGTCCGATAGTTTTAGAACAGATTTCGCAGAAGTGTGTATAACATGTAAACTCGTCAAAGTGAAGTAATATCCTTGCCTGTGTGTCCCGCAGCGCTACGTAAAGGGTATGGGAATACAAACAGGGGCTGACAAGAGGCGGGGAGGACTGTCGGTCCCTTCGCTGAAGGGAATGAAGTGGTTATTCAGAGAAATCTTGATATTAACCAACACACTTATGGGAACAGACTGAAATACCATACCAACATTCCGCTACTTATCATATTCTAGATAATGAGGGTGGCTATTTTGGCAATCAGAGCATGTAATAGTTTTGAAACCCTGAAAAGGTCTATCTATTTCCGTCTTTCTAGAGCGGACGGATTCCATTTATAGAATTTTAATCAGAAAAAAAGTTTCTCTAATTTTTTGATGTTGCCGGAAATGAGAGAAATATTGGAAAATAAGGAGGTTGGGGAGTACGTGAGTCTTCAAATTTGGTCATTACATATAAAATTAATCGACGTTTAGATTCTGAATGTTGAGATGGGTATGAACTGAGATTTTCTTTTACGCTGGAACGTGGTTTAAATATAAAATAGATGCGTTATATTTAATTTCCCAATGAAACAATATATTTTATTTTCGCCGTCCTAATATTATAGTTTTCAATTCATAGAATATCCATATACGAGTATAATACACACAGACTTTACACGATAACATACATTAAACATATATGTACTATTATTTAGTTTCTTCACCGGACTTATTGTTATGAAGACATGAAGAAATGAAAACAAAGTTCTAAACAAAAGCTCGGTAACAGATAATAAAATATTCATAAAGCCCAAAATTTAAAACTCATCTGGATAGCACTTTTTACTACTGTCATAAATTTGTTAGTTAAAAAATTGTTTTGTTATTTTTAAAAGTTTGCACAAGTGACATATTTTTCATTTGGTCCGTTACCACGTATTTATATTTAAGTTTTGGAATGAGTAAGTCTTTTTTATAACCCTGCAATAGCAATAAAGACTAAAAATAGCAAACAGTCCCGAACCAATTTTTTATTGTATTCCGTTTTTCTCAACGAAAGCTTCCGTTCTTATTTGTGCGCCCGGAGCAAGCTAGAAAGGTACTCGCAATATTTGTATATCAATATTGGATTTTTCTTTATCTCTTGAGATTTTTTATTGTCTTTTCCCAATGAAAATAATGGTACAACAAATGAAAAACAAGAGATACACATATACTCATGTATGGTTGTCTTAAAATACAATACATATTTTAAATAATGAAGACATTCATAGGAAAATGAAAATTGTAATATTCTACGTGTTCCATAATCACAATATTCTATGTCCTTCATTATTATAATATTCTGTGTGTTACATTATAGTAAATTTTGTATATCGTTAATATTTATTTTTTGAAAGAAACAAATATGTTATTTCCGGGTTACGAATAACATGACAATAACTTAATAATAAAATAACATTATTAAATTTGATTTACATAACAAAAAAAAACATGACAATATTTGAACAGTAAGCGGAAGACGTTGCTTGTGTCGTATGGGGGTCGTGACAACATTATATGTGTTCCATCTGTTACGTTCTATGTGTTCTATAATCACAATTTCCTGTGTTGCCTAATAACCATATTTATTTATTTGTTTATTGTATAATATACGCCCAATATGGGCTTTTACATATAAAGTTAGTTATAATAAAAAAGGTGCAAAACACATCACAGTAGGTTCAAATTTAATATATCGAAAAAATACAGGAATAACATAGTGTAAGTACCATTCTAATTGATAAGTTCCAGAGGCGAAAAATCAAAACATACCTCACATTCACTGTTACTTATACTCTTGACATATATATTAATAATTATTGAGGATGTATGCAATAATCGTTTGTTTGTATTTGCATTCTGATAAGTTGAAAATGTCTACTATATCTGAATATGTATTATCTTCTGTGTATAGTCGAGGTACCAATGAATATTTGAATGACTCAGTCCTGAAATTATTGTGACAGTTAAACAAAATTTTAGATCGGAATGAATTTTACAGTGAGGGGACCATATAGAAAAATTATATTCGACTTGACTTATATTCTGCGTGTTCCGTAATCACGATTCTATGTGTTCTATAATCACGATATTCTATGTGTTCCACAATCACGATATTTTATGTGTTCTATAATCACGATATTCTATGTGTTCTATAATCACAATATTCTATGTGTTCTATAATCTCAATATTCTATGTGTTTCATAATCAACATATTCT
The DNA here is from genome assembly GCA_022606495.2 of Halesus radiatus. Classification (NCBI taxonomy): domain Eukaryota; kingdom Metazoa; phylum Arthropoda; class Insecta; order Trichoptera; family Limnephilidae; genus Halesus; species Halesus radiatus. The sequence continues at coordinate 72,498 of JAHDVE020003987.1, forward strand.
ATGTGTTCCATAATCTTCAATATTTCTTGTGTTCCATAATCTTCAATATTCTATGTGTTCCATAATCACAATATTCTATGTGTTCCATAATTACAATATTCTATGTGTTGCTCAGGCATACGGGTAATTAAAACTCTGGTGCGGTATCACATGTTTTATTTAAATATCATTATTCATATAAAGAAACTAAAGATATTTCTTGATGGACTTTCAATAACATTCGAAGTATTTTCTACTTATTTTCTAATTAATTTGAAAAAAAAACAACAAAAGATTTACAAAAAACAGATTTGTTTAACAATATTCGAATAACTTTCTAAAAACGGAAATTCAATGATTTTATTTCTCCCCGCATATCTTTATTTAGGCTGAATACCCTACCCCATGGGGTTTTCCAAAGGATGTCTACATTTTCATCAAAAATCCCCTTAAAAACACGTGGTTTCATTCCATATTCAAATATTCTCATTGGCTCGCCCGCGACGCATTTCATTAACTTGTGAAATAAACTTTTTCCGATGGTTTTATTGCGTTTCTTTTTTTCTGATGAAATGTATTCAAATATCATGGAAATTTTATTCGATTCATCACATTTGTTTGTTTCTCTAAAAATGTACAGCGGCTGTTTGATGCAAATATGGGGTTTGTTTAAGTACTACAAAAACGTGACTGAAGCACTTTTTATGGCATTACAGCCTATTCTTTATAAGAATTTAAGTGTCCACTCATACCCAACCATACATAAAATCTTGCAATTAACCATACTTCATGTACTTTTCCAGAAAAGCAAAAATTTAATCATGCACTCATTTTTCTATATGGGAATTCGTGATAAAGTTTTACTAACTAAAGTAAAAAGGATAGGTATTTATTGTTAAAGAAGTACATATGAAAAGCTTCATTCAGACTCCGTGCTACTAATGAGCGAGACAAGTGCGAACAAGTATCAGAAAATAAGTGCGAGCAATATTTGAACATAAATGAAAGGGTCTGAAAATATTATTGTACAAACAATATAATATATAATTAATTATTTTTTTTTTACAAATACTAATGTTGAATGTCTACGAAATTCTTTATAAAATAACATTCTTTGTTTCTCTTTCCCTGCTGTTGTTGATTCACCTTTTGTATAAATGCTTTATTTTCATGCTATTTTTATTACACTGTACAAAAAGCTGAACGCCATAATATGGCGGTAAACATTATAATTAAAAATTTAAAAAAAATTTCATACTTTTCATTTTGCTCTTTTGAATTCAAGAAAGAAATGCTGATTTGGATCTGCCTTGAACGTCAGCAGCGTAGTTGTGCGGATAAATCGAATCGTTATAGGTTATGTTGTATAAAAAAAAAACGGATATTGAAAATATAATTAAAAATGTTAAATAATTAAACGGTGTTACTAATTTTCCTGAAAACAAAGATATCTAATCCACGTCTAAAATGTTTATGTTTTTCCCAAAGACAAAAATAGACGTCAATAAGCCTTCACAACTTGATTGAAAGCATGTTCTGAGTAAATTCAGAGCTGCAAGGTTTCTATATCAGAGAAACAACCTAAATTTAGAATTACATTTTCGCACCGTAAGCGTAATTCGTGTAACGTATTTTAACAAATATTTTTTAATCATCGAATATTAACATATCCTAGATGAAACACGAAACCGAAAAAACAACAGAAAATAAAAAGGTATCAGTCGCATCTCGGACTCGAACCTAGGACCTCTGTTTTTTCAGGATAACCGTTTTACCGACTAAGCTAATGCGACCAGTTCAATTTACGCCATCTTCCCGGATATCATACTTCATGTTCAAGACTTGTCAATATTTTCTTCCATTTTAAATCCCATATTATTGGATGCTAACCTTATGATGATTGCAAAGTGCTTCCCGAACACAATTGCAATCTGAATAGAGTCTCGGATATACCCATCCGATTTTTATTTATATGAGACATCTATTGCAGTCTTTCTAGAATATTCAAATTGAATACCCTTTTTTTACATTTTTCTACGTTAATTAACATTTTTTTTAAATCGCCCTACATGGTAAAATAATGACAATCTTTCCCATCTTTTATTAAATAAGCCTTTTACAAGTAACAAGTATGTGAAGTTATGTACTAATTTTTTTTTCCGGAGAATTGTGAAGGTAAGACGGCAATTTTGTTACGTTTTAAAAAAATAACGCGGTTATCCCATATTGATCATTAATTTTTTTCTTAGAAAAAGCTTCCCAACAAAAAATGTAATTCTCATTTAAAGTAAACCCAAAGTAAAAGCTTTTTTGAAAATTGAGAGAATTTTGTGAAAATTATTTGATCGTGGATGTACATGAATAATATCAATATATATTATGTAAATTTTGTTTTTGTCTACATTGAAGAATAAGTTTGTATATTAACGATAGTTTCCGGTTGAAGATATTATTTTTTTTTAAAGTTAAATTATGGCGTGAACTCAAATACCAAATTGTGTGCTTGCCATAGTTTCTATTGCCTAAACGTTTTATAATAAATTCGTCTATTCTTGCGGTATATACTGAAAGTTCCTTAACGGAGCACTCGGTCCGTTGCTCTCCAATTTGAGCTAATCTCCAACACCAGTAAAAGCAAAGTGGCAACAAAACAATTATTTTATGAGACAACACACATGATACAACACAAAGGAGTAAATGATTGTTTAACCGCAATACCCCTACGAAATATCGCCTGAACGCAACAAGCCGTATTCCGCAGGTACAAACAAAGCTATACCCGAAACCCACAAAATATTCGTAAATGTCAAGTTTGTTCCTGGGTCATCTCGTTTAGTATTTCGAGGTCAGCCAAAGCTAACAGATGTGTTCGGGTATTTTTGTCTCTCCCATACAAGTTACGTCACCAGTTACACGTTTTGTTATTGCGAAATCTAATGAAAAAAACAACCGATGATTTTTTACCTACTTTTTGAATAATAACCCTCTTTCTACGTGTGGTTAATATTGAAGAATACAAAAAATATTGTAAGAAAAATAAATTCTACCTTATAATATTACAGAATCATTGTAGAATTGCCTACCTACCATTGAGGTCACTAGTATAAATGGCCCAGTTAAAGAAATCTAAATGAATTATTACACACCGCCGTTTTTACAGAAAAAAATAACCAATCGATAAAGCCCATTTTCTTTTATCTCAAATGCCACGTGGTGTGATGTTTATTTTACAAGGGGTTCGCCAATAACCACAGAAATGGAAAATATCCGGATTTATAAACGAATGTAATACGCTAGGCATGACTGGATTTTAATAAAAATATATGATATTTTCGCTCCCACTAATAAAAAGGTTTCGATTTTAATTTAACGTTCGCGGTCATCAAGAAATATTTCATTTTGCGGTGCACAGTTTGAAGTTTGCACTATATATTTGCATAGAATGGTTTGAAAGTCTTACCGGTGAGACAACATAGGGGCGGAATTGTCGACGGGGTAAAAATAGGTTATAAATTGACAAAATAACACAATAAAACTATATGCGCACCACCTTTCGGCGGCCTAAAAAGAGAAACAGGGGTTATCAAATAAGGAATCTGCGTAGCAAGGGAGTGGACTCGGGGGACACGGAGAACAAAAACAAATTGCAAGAGCTGAGTGGTTATTGGGCGATGGAATGCTCCACTAACTGAATGCGACCCTGACATTATTTATCACTGAGGGAGATTTCCGTTTATTCTGCAGAATAATAATATGAATCCCACCATTTTACGCCACGGCGGTGAAAGATGGCGAATGGAACGAGATTTTTTCACTGGGGCCTGCAGTCCGATCACGTAACCATAATGTGGATTTATGCGTTTAAAAATGTACATATGGAATTTATTACGGTCCCTACGTTTTTTTCCTCAGGCAATAAAGTGAATTGTCCCCGGAATTCGGCTATTCATTTATTGAGTCCGAATTCAAAGTAGGTACCAGGTGGGTAAAAAAATCGTGAACTGTTTTCTCAAATCTCTCTACGTTTTACTTTTATTAGAGATTTACATACACCAAAAGTAAAAAAAAAAATGTATGTATTTTGTAAACATTCCAAATGTTTGCGAAATGTAATACTTTATTTTACAGGAGCTTATTAAATAAATACTGATATAAAATAATAATGTTTTCATTTCGCCATCTGAATTTCAGCATAAGAATTATGCGCTAAAATAAACACTGGCTGTTTAATAAAGGTAAAAATGATTTTGAGACCGTAGCTTCTTCCTTAATTGAAATTCAAAAATTGAAGATTAACTTCCATAGGCTTTATTTGTTTAGGATCGATAAAAATTCGACGAAGTTTGTTTACAGAGTTGAATGGAAAGCTTTTTATGATGAAAAAAGCTTTGGTATCGATTGATAAGCTTTTGAGGCTTCTACGGGTCTTTTCTCTTTTTCTTGTATTAGGGGACCGTTTTGAGAATCACACGCATCAGTTGATCCTCGCTATGAAAAAATGTGAGGGTGTCTACGGTATCCAACTATTAATAATGTTAAAGGGTTTGTTTTTCCATACGATAGTTGCCCGAGTTCTCTCATACTCTATACCAGTAGGTACCAAAAAAAGTTCTACCCCTAAGTTGGACTACAGCAAGAGGTTTTGAGTTATGTCAACAGTATATTTTCTTATCTGGTGTAAGAATGGATTCTGGAACAGCGGCAATAGTTTGTTGTTGTTGTTGTGAAACCTTACAAGAAGGTACCCCGTTAGCTGACTGTTGAAAGGGATTTGTTTGTGCGGGTCTTATTTTCCCGTCCCGGATTAGAAGAGGAAAGAAAAACGAATGCTACCGAGAATTTCTCAGATGTTGCCGTTTTATAGAGTAAATTTTTTTTGGAGATGTTTTTGGGGGTTTTTTTGGAAGACAGGATGGACTGAACCTGGGTCTTGAAAAGACCCGTGTTGTAGGAGGGAGGGAACACAGAAGCCGGCGAATCATTGTAGAACGGATCACGGAGTTGTTGAACTTGTAAGAACGAGTTGTAAAAGCGATCCGTTCTCATGTGACAAATTTCAACCGCATGCACATATTAGGAGCGCGTTTGGCGTATTTGATAATTCCGTGCCGATGAATTAATGAGACTGGTTCCTCGAAGCATCTCTCATTGATATATCGGTAGAACAAGAAATCACTCGGTTTCGGTGCTGCTGACATTACATGTGAACGGATACGAGCTGAATCAATGCTGAAATATCCATAAAACAGAACCTGAAAACTTATCTGTAACAAATTCTCTCTGGGAAATTGACAAGTCAAATATCGTTTGTATGGTAAAATCAAAAATGCTCAACTTCTGATCATATTTTGACAATAATATGAATAGATTCCTTCAAAGTAAAACAATTTTAAAGCTATCTAATATTAATTGTTTGAGAAAAAGAATCTAAAGGTTGTTAACGTTTTTAAATGCGTAATATTTTATAAACGCGAGCGAAGAAAATATCCTTTATCCCAGTAATTTAGAAATGTGTTTTATTTTACCTGAACAATAGTTTGAGATTTTAGTTTGGTATTCGCTAATAAGAACATTTTCGTATTTCTGAAAACCTTATAAGGCATGTAATATCAGGATTTATGTTTTGAGATGTAAAGTTTCGGTAAATTATTAGATTCATTGTAAGCACCCATTAGGGAAATTCCCCAAAGCGTTGTTTAAGGAAATGTCCATTTTTACAAATAAACGTATTTACTGTTAAGACAAGTAAACGTTAAATAAAATAAATTTGCAAGAAATGTACATTTTAAATTCACCAGTCAGGTCTTAGTGTCATACCTTATTATGAAGTCCTGTGCCACCCCTGAATAGAAAAACCAGGTGGTCCCTTTTCACCTGCGCTGGGGTAATTTCTCAGCCTGGCGTGCAGAGTGAAACGTTCCACATATGCACCAGCCGAGCAGAAGACAGGGGAAAAGGGAGCATAAGAACACGACACCTGAAATATGAGTTAAAATAACACAGAGGAGCAGATGTCCTGACCTGAATTTTTTATTAATAAAGTTTTATTGTAAATGTTTTCCCTGTAATGCGAGCAAATCTGTACTTATCGGTTTCTTTGCAAAAGAAAACTCTTTGAATTTCATTTGACATTTGGTGTTTTCGACGTGAAATTTTACAGAGAATGGGTAGGGGAGGCAGGTCTTATTCAGAAAAACAACGCAATAACCACGTATTTTCTTTCCATATGTATTATTGGAGAAAGGCATTTTTTACGAACTAGATGCGTAGATTTCTACAAAGTAGAACTCGGATTGCTCTAGCATTATGAATTTTGTACACTATTTTTTGTGTAGTCAACTAAAATATTATCAGCTAGCAACGCCAAAATCATCAAGATTTTTTATTCAAATATAACACTATTACGTAGTGTTTTCAAACATACTATTTCTAATTTTGAAACTGTCGATTCACGGTGGAATTTAATTATAATATGATTTTTTTTTTTAATAAACCTTTATAACTATCTTCCACTTAGAAATCAGATCAAATGTACTACATAAGGATATAGCCGCGGTAGAGAGAATATCATTATACGAGTAGTTCACTGGAAAATGTCGACTGTCAGCTTTCTCTGCACTGGATACCGCCTTTATTTTAAATAATATAAATAATAAAATCTGCGCGCGGAATATATGGATCAGTAAGAACTTATCGGTTCTCTTCGGTATTTCTAAGTTCGATCATGAATTATCCGGCTTTAAAGTACCTGTGTATCTCAAAAAAATAATGAGGCAATAAAATTTTGTGTTCTACATTATTTTTCATTTTTAAATTAAAGTTAATTCTCGAGTGATCTGGGTAGAAGAACAATTTCAACAATTGTTGAGTTTCTCGACGTTAAGGGGTTTCAACTGGTCATTTTTGTCAGCTTATTACAATTTGATCAAAAGCTGAAACGGGCTAAAAATCGGCGTTTAACGGGAACAATTGAAATGTCACATTTTAAATTCGGCTCTAACCGTAGATCTGATTGTCATCAAAATCAAAGGTGAAAAAAACACCCCAAATCATAATTTCGTTAAGACCGATAATTAGCTATGAAAAAATGCATCGGCTTCCCATACAGGCATTGTGGATTCAATTCCTATGCTAGACAAATAACATTTTCCGCTTATAATGATGGTATTAGGAGGAATTCAATATTGTCAGATTATTCATAACCTGGGAATGTTTCCGTTTCCTTTTAAAAGAAAAAAATAAAAATGACAATGAAGTCGTCAAATGCTGATAAAGCTCATTTTTTTAGATTAAAGGCAGAAGAAAACAAAAAGGCTGTTAACAATTAAATAATACATATTTTTTTTATAAACAGCTATTGAATTCCAAGCAAAGCCGGGTAGTAACTAGGTACTAGTTATTTATAAAGCGGGAAATAATGCCGTAGTGAATAATGCCATCATCGATTACCATTATGAAAGAGAATGGAGGAGAATATTTGAATCCAAACGATTTTTATTAAGACAAATATCAAAGTTAATGTGACGTTCACATACGAGCCATTATGTCGCGACCCGGGATAAGTGTAACAGGCGTAGGAAGTTATAGCTAGAAACGTTCTACATACGCCGAAAAGGAGACTTTGTGATTAATATTTTGTTATCCTACTGAGGGAACCATCCAGTTGAAAGGGGGTCAGGTAAATGACGTTAATCGGAACATTCTAGAATATTTATCATGTTAGTGTGAAGTTATTTCACAATTTTCTCTACCCCTTTTTAGAATAGAGAGACCTAGGGTTGCTCAGAATTACTTGTAAGTAGTTCATCCAGGCAAAAATAAGTTATGGCAGTGCATTACTTTCACCTTAATAATGATAATAATATTGTGATGGTTTTAACAATGCAATTTTCGTAAAAAAAATAGATTTTAGGACTCTTTACAAAGTAATGTGTGGCGACCAGCCTTCGGCCCCCCACACAGCTAGCGTGCAGATTCATCCGCCGCCAAAACCTGCACAATCCTCGAGCATCCCTATTAAGTCACCAAACGTAACGATTCACTTGGGGTAACCAACCTATGGCAAGGGCGTTGGTAATTTAATTATTGGCTCCTAGGGCAGCGGTACCCATACCCACCTCTCAAGCTGATCAGTTAGACTTATTGTAAAATTAAATTAATACTGGTTTAGTTATAACTAAAACATTTAACGATATAACTTTGGGAAGCTAAAAAGACAAGGAGGGAAAGGTGTTTTGGATGAATAGAGTTAAGAAGTAGTTACATGGATATTTAGATTCAGTAGCTTATATAGCCATAGCCATTTAAAACATATTTCATTTGATTCAGAGGTGGTTTCTCTCCGAGAGCTATTGATAATATTCTTCACTCTGGAAAGACGGGCGCAGTTTCAACACGTCTGAAAAACAAATGCCTGAAAACACAATTCGTCGTCAACGGGAAAATACGTGATATTTGAAAAATGAGTCAAAAATGTAAATTGTTCAGAAAGAATAAAAAACTGATGTCGATAGTAACGCATTGTTTTATTAAACATGAAAAAAATTATGGTTTTAGATGCAAAAATGCATTTTGTTTGGAAGTTTTATTTAGTATGTACTTTTGCTATTTTTGATTTATTAAATTCTCTACCGGTTTCGACACAACCGTGCCATTCACTAGCGTTCTTAAAACTAACTTAAATTAAACAAGTACAGAAAAAAAAATAGTCACCATTAGGTGAGGGTAGAGGGAGCGGTGATTTGGAGGGGGGTGGGCGGTGGGAGGAGTCAAAGTTAATAGGAAACATGGTTAGCAAAATACAAGAAATAGTAGAAATGCATGTTCATAAATAAAAACCTCAAAACTTTAATTATAAATAACACGTTTAACGCCAATGTCAGTAACATGGAAGATATTTTCCCGCTGACGACAAAATATATGTTTTTTAAATTTAATCCATCCGGGATATGAATCCCCAAGCTTTACCCATATACCCAAGGATCGCACCACTGTGCCACGGAAGTTTTCGAGGTTTTTAAAAATATTTGACGAAGCCTTCAACAAGCTCGGGTTCCTACATTCCTTCAGTACGGTTGAGTGAAAACAATTCGAGAAATATAAATAATGATGCCATTAGGCAAGGAATCTTCAGGCTTGGTTTAATTTTTCATTTCTTTCTTCACTCAAACGTGATACTTTAGCTTTCTTTGTATTTGAATATAAATTATGGCAAGGTCAAAAGATATTTAAGAAAAAACCTCATTGAAGCGACCTAGATATTTAGAAAATATATTTATTGCTGCTCTTTAGGTACTTAATAAATATACTTAGTTGAACAAAAACCCCATCTTTTATTACATTGGTAAACATAATATCACTGAGTAGACAGTAATCTGTGAGCTACGATTTTTATTTGAACAATCGTAAACAAAAATCCCTTTTCTAAATGCTTTTGGGCGATTCTTTCAATTGTAAAATTTTTGACGATTGTTAACAAAGCTCTATCGTTACCTTTATTTTGTGTATAACGGTTTTTTTTAAGTATTTTTGGTAAAATTTATTCACCTTAGAACACAGGCCCCGAGGGACCTAGTTAAGTAAATACTGCTATAAAAATACCCAAATTATTGAATAAAAATCTACGCCATCTTTTTCTTTTCAGTATCTTTAGGGTTTCATGATTCATTTTGAGAGTTGTTAATATTATCTTCAATGATTAAAAATGTGTGTAATGTACAAATGCAAAAATGATTAAAAATGTAAATGTAGGATGAGGATTATAAGAATCAATAAGTTATTCCAAAAAATTAAAATATAAAATCTATTTAATGAATTTAAAAATATATTTAGTATTCGCCGCTTTATAAATATACATTGATATCTATATATGCTAACGATGCTTTCATCGTCAGGAATATATGAACACGATATATAATATATAATCGTATTCATATATTCTTGACAATGAAAGCATCGCTTTCGAAACATGTCGATATCAGTGTATAAAGTGGTGAATACTAATCAAATTTATTAATAATGACGCCACAAAGTGAAAACCAATCGTTTGAAGAAATTATAAAAATCTAATTACTTGGAGTTTATATTTTATCACCAGTAATTTAAAAACCTAGGTATATAAAATGCAAACAGCCAATATATATTTTGTATATTCATTTTTTTTAACGAAATTTAATTTAATAAAAATAAAACAAGTTCACTTAGTGTAACACCACTTTATTTGACTATTTCTCCTAATGGTTTCGGAATCATCGTTCCTTCTGGTGGGGTAACTGAACCAGTTTAATTTTGAACCCCGATAATGGTTGTATTAACCGAAATCAGTCGGTCTTAAATAAAATTAAATAAATTTCGTGATCACAAATAAAGTGAATGTTTTTTTTTAAATTTATACGATTTGACAAATGCTTTTTACGAATTCGTTATTAAATTTATTCGGAGTTCTACAAATTAAATTTTTTGATAGAAAGCAGTCACTCTGTGGTTAAACATATTTAATGAAAATAAAACAATAACTCTGTTTATAATCACGAGAATTTTATTTAATTTTTTTTACGACCGACCGGTTTCGCTTAACATAAGCATCTTCAGGGTACAAAAATTAAACTGAATAACAAATTAATCTACAAATTAAACTTAATAACAATTAAAAAATATAAATTTGATCAGCGTTTGACTAGTATTGCAGGAATTCGTAGTTGATGGTGTGAAAGAACTGCCAAATTGGTTCTTATAATGTATGTATTCGTTTATTTTAATAGTTCACGTCATTAACTCGTGATATTTAAATTATCGTAATTATATTCACAACAGTTCTCAGTCACTTTTAACGTGTCATCATTAATTGGCAGATATTTTAAAGATGTAATATTACTCTCTTCATGAAACACGTGATTAATATTTAGACGATTAACGTTTTAAATTTGAATGATCCTCTTTAATCCCGCTCGCGGTAAGATCTAGTACTAAGCGGCTTACTCCGTGGAAAAGATAATGTCAAAGTTTCCCTAAACAAATGAGAAAATGATGTAAATCGCTTCAATTTCTTCACCGACGACTCGAAAAAGCTAAGATTATGTAATTGTAAAGGAAGCAACACAAAGTAAAAGCTCGTTAACTGAAGGGACAAGTCTTCTAAAGAAAATTTCTTATATCTCATACTTACATAGTAATAATAATAACATCTCTCCTTGGGTCTGAATCCAGAGGTCACTGACCCGAAACTAAGTAAGGACATTTTTTAAACTTAATCTATCTAAACATTCTTTAACCCTTTTAGTGCTGAGATTATTTTCACATATTTTGCATTAATTGCTAATGGATTTTTGAAAAAAGGTACTTTATTAATTAAGTGTGCACAGAATTTTAATTATTTTCCTCAAATGTAGATGGATTTTCGTAATTTTTTCTGTTATGTATTATTAAGGGGCATCAAACTACTCAAATGAAACATATATTTTTTTACTATAACGTTATACGTGCCCGCGCTAAGACACGTCCGTACAGGTCGATACCTATAATCTATATACCTATACCGACGCTCCACACTTTATACGCATTAATAGAGAGTCGATCTGTCGACGGTATATCACTTTAATTTAATATAATAATCGACTGGTTTCGAATGTACTTACCCTTCTTTCATCAGGACAATGTTAATATTTAATATATTCCTGACGAAGGAAGGGTACTTCCGAAACCGGTCGGTTATTATATTAAATCGGAGGGGTTAAAACCAAATGTATGTGTTTACATTATGATTATGGCAAGACATAAATTAAATGCTTTTTACGAGCATGTAAATAAAATCCATTTATGTTTATACTATATACCCATATATGTATTTGTGCGATATTTTATGGGTGGAATATATTCTCAATATAGTCAGCTACAGATATAACTAACTAATCTAAACTACAACTTTCTTTTTCTTATCTCCTCCCTTTCCAACTTTCTACCGACTAGTAATATTCCCCGATTTATGAATTAATTAGTCTCGGTAACTCCGGGTAGATATTATATTTGCATTTGTGTGAGAAAATCATTTCACAGACGCTTTTCAAACCTGTAAAAATGTTAAAAATCATGGTTGACGGCTCAAGGCTCTCGACTACGAATCCGAAGGTCGCGGGTTCAAATCCCGGCGTGCGTAAGTAATTTTTATTTAATTAAATTGTGTTGTTTCACAATTAATTCATTTAAAAATAATATATAGTATATTTGCGTACTTTCCAGACTGGAAGATACTCTCAGTATCGCCCTGGTGAAAGACCATCATTCAGAATTGAAACGTTGCTTGAAATGGCTTTTAGCCGTGTTTGGTGGTCAGATCTGAATAGCCACGTATTCCCCACCTTCCTCTTCCCCTTCTCATTATCCTCCCCAATACCTTCAGCCTCACAACATTCCCCAATTGGGAATGCAATAGTCTCACTGGTTCCAGACGGTTGGGAGCAGTTTGGGACTCTTGTGTGGTATTCATATAAAAAAAAATGTTGAAGAAATGGCAGTTCAAACAGATTCGAGGAGTTATAATGAAAACCAATTCTTGTTCAATCGTTTATGGAAAACTCGAATCTTGTAATTGAATTCGACATATGTGGAATAATTGGTACTAGCAAGAATATAACATAAGAAATAACATTTTAATACCAAACTGATATACCTAATATATTTATATGCTTTTATCTGATTACTTTGAATGGGAAGTTCGCGGTAATTCGATAGTTAGACTGCTCTGAAATGCAGCTGCCTTAAAACTTGGCTGCACTAAAAGCTTTCCGTAAAGAAAGTATTACCTACCGAGCAAAGATTTTTTAGTATCCAATTTATTCTTAAATAATATAGTCCAATTTTTAGGAGATGTATCAAAATAAAACGTAATGCAATGTTTTTATTTGCGAATTTAAAATCTGTGATTGCTCGTTTTATTTATATTTTTGTTGTTTTTATCGAAAAGGAAATAGCGAAACTTTGGAAATTTTTATCATTATTTCTCAGTATCTTGATGAGGGAAGTTTCGCTTCCGAAACATGTTGATGTTTATATATTAAATAGTGGTTTATACAAAACATTTCTTATAATTTCTTCAAACGATTGGTTTTCATTTTGTGGAGTCATTATTAATAAATGAATTTAAAAATATACTTAGTTTTCACAGCTTTATAAATGCACTTTGATATCTACATGTTTCGAAAGCGACGCTTTCATCGTCAGAAATACATGAATACATCAAATATAAAAGCATCGCTTCCGAAACATGTAGATAAACATGTTCAAATTATATTTTTAAATTCATTCAAAACATTTTTTATTCATTTTATTCAAAATGCTACTACCAAGTGACTTTACATCCATTGAAGATGTTACGGCCTGCATAACATATATGGCACAAGCAAATATAGAAATATTGAAACACTTCTAAATGGTGTGAAATTCTGTGGTTTGTAGTGACATTGTATCCGATTGTGGCAACTATATAAGTACAAGATTTGATAAAAAATAGATTTGCAATGAATGTACAATTGACTGACACTATTATCACAAAATATCCTTAAAAAATCTGCTACGAACATTAAACCAACAACGTTTTTGATCTGGAAAATAACATAAATTTTAAGAAAATCACGGAACTCCACTGCTCTTTAGTTACTTAATCTTGTAAGAAAATGGAAACGCATTTGTTTAAGCGTAAGAAAATTATATCTCTCTTTCAGGTTTCAGTAAGCTTCCGGATAATGATTCAGTTTTTCTATCTCGAGGGCTTCCCGGTCTCACAAGTGAAAATTTTTATATCTTACTTTAGTACCGTGAATAATTGAACTGTCATAGTCTTCAAATTTTCTCGTATACGATAAATTGATTTTAGCGTTCACGTTTGAGGAATCACCGATGATTAAGTGTTTTTTTTTGCAATGAAAACCATTCGTCTTCATAAGGTTTTAGACAGATTTTTATAGCATTTTTAGTTACATATTCTGAAAAAATTAATGGCATTATGGGAGCACTCTCTACGTTAAGCTTTTCATTTGTACAATTTTAAATTCAAAATTAATAATTTATCTAACATTCTACGTTCTTATCTCAACTATATATAGTATATTAGATTTTTAAAAAAGGTTATTGGTTTTTGTACTAATCGCAAATCAACCTCTCGATCTTAGAGTTAAATGCATGAACCTCTCTACTACTGCAGCTATATGAATACGAATAGTATTAGGGCAAGGTGTCGAACATTTTATTTCTAACTTTCTCATAAATCATATCATATCATAAATTACTGTTACAGCTCCAACTTTCGTAGAAAGATGAAATCATGTATGCTAAATATTAAAAGCTATTACGTAGGATGAAAAGGTGAAATATTTATTTTTTTAGAAAGTTATCAACCATAATAAAACGATTATTTCAAAAAATGATTGGAATTTATTATTGAATTAATACTATTGGATTTTCGGGAAGTTTCAATTTATGAGTACGTTCCACGCACGATAAACGTAATATCCTCATAATGACAACTTTCATTAATCTAAATAATCAACTCAATTAAAATTTTGATGAAATGACATCCTGGAAAATTGGATTTTGCCCATCAATTATGACGGAAAAGGAAAAGCTATCATTTTTCCGGGCTCGATCCGTTTAATATTACCATGATTGAATTCCGCCCGCTTGCTCTACTTTAAAACTTAATTGCTATTTTTGGGATTACAAATTATTTACTAATTCTCCAAAACGAATGGAATTCTCATATTGCTTCTACTTTTAGGGCTCAATAATAATTATGAAAAAGATGTAAGGCATAAAATTTCTGAATTTGATATGTAATTTCCTGTCAATTTTTTAAGGTAAACAGATAAAGTGTAGGCGAAATGCGTAGGTATCTTTATGAAATTATTAAACGATAGTGAAATGCATAAATAAATCCATGTGCTTACGAACGAAAAAAAAACGTACATTTTAATAATTGATTTAAAGATTTATTTTTTTAGACAGTTGCTGAGCCATTGTAAACACCCGTCAAACTTAAAAATCAACATCATTAGACATATATAAAACTGTTTGAAGTGAGCGGGAACGAAACCCGCATTCCGCGACTCAGTAACGAAAATCATTCCAATGCTACTGAGGTATTGAGATTGCAAAATATTTTGAATGGTATGATAATAATATCTTTATTATAATTAAATTTAACTATAACTAAAAGACATGTATAATATAATAATGTAAGTGTACGGTGGTTTATAAAGTAAAATAGAAAATAATATAATAACAGTTATAGTTGAAGTTTCACATAACCCGAATCACTAGACTAGCCTGTGTTGAGGCAGTAATTTGCTTTATTGATTATTTTGCAATGTGAATCTCGTCGACATATTTTGATCAGGCGAACCTCACGAATTACCTCCTTAAACGAAATAAAAAAAAGAATGGAATGCAATACTAGGATATTTTTCCACATTTTTAAGACCTTGAAAAGAATTAATGACATTTTCTGACTCAAGCACCCCGGTACTCCAAAGAAACTGGAATCTATATACTTGGTCGTATACAATATTATGAGTTAATGGTTTAATGCGGACCCGTGTTTTTGTTTTTGTGGTGCCCGGTGCTCAGGGCAGGCCGACCTTTAGACCGGGTCATGTCAGCCATTCGAGGGTCTCGAGAGCTCCAAACCCCATTACCTTAAACATGCTCTTTATAATATGAAAACCACACATAAATTATATTCAGACAGACAAAAAAGCCTCAATGGGATAACTACAGCAAGAGTTATTCGAATAATACACAAAATAGTTTAAGCTTTTCCAGTAACTTGCCAATTGACCTTGTTTTGTAGTGCTTCGCAGACCTACATAACGCGATTATGTGTCGGTGGGAAACTTTTATGTTTTCGCTGTTCGGCGTATAGAAACGGCATTCCAAAAACGCCTATTTAAGTACTTTTGTAACAAACAACATGCTAACGTAAAGAACTTCAGAATAACTTGAACAAAGCAATTGAGTTTACCTTCATAAGCACTGTAAGTATTAATGTCATTGAATATACTGAGGTATCTTTGCCTGCATTTGCACGGATATCGTCACGTTTACGATGATAAATTCTAAAGTGATTAATAAAATTCACGAAGAAAGCTTTGAGGTCATACAAACACTAAACACGCAGAACCCCTATACCAAGTAAATTAATTAAGTACATGGACTTATTTTAAGGTTAATTGAGGAAGTAGGGTTTTATTTGGGTTATAAATCAAGTTTATATGGCACTACGCTTTATAGAGGATTTATATAGAGCAGTGATGCGCAACCTTTTTAGCCAGAGGGTTAATTTATCCATTTTCAATTTGTTCGCAGGCCGCAGGGGGTAGGGAACATAAAGCTTGACATGGTTAACTTTGTAGTCGGTGGTGTCGCTAATCTATTAACACGGAAACTTTTTAATACATTTATCATAGAAGGCACAAAAAAACCACTGAAAAAATGACCTTTTTTGGCAATCTCAAATATTGAAGAAAATGTTTAAAAAAGGTTGTACTTTCGGCTGATTCAAAACTGTGAAGACAGACTGAAGTCCTACAAACCCCTTGGGTTGTGAATTACTGATATAGAGTAATAAGAAACATGTGTGGACACTTAATAGTTTTTACGTTTTGCGGTTGGTTTTTACCCCTACAGTAGTAACAAAGAAAATTATGTGCATTTTGTTCAAACGTTTATTTATCAAGTTTTCTGCAGGTTTCAGAAAATAATTATGTTTTAACGTCGGTGAAAAATTTTGCTGCCACCGAGAAAAGCTTTTTAGCTTTGTCTTTAGCTCTATGGGGCGGTCTCCATCAAAGTGAAAAAGTTTGACTTAAGTTCCCAACTAGTTTTCATGTTATTAATAATTTATCACATTATCGCTCTACCCGACGCGACGTCGGGTAGAGCGCTGGGTGGGGAGTATCGCTGGGTCATTTTGCCGTAGGAATGACCATAAATTTGCTCTTATTGCTAGACCCGCGTGATACCAATAAAACTGTGTCGTGCATGGTGGAACAAATTCAATTTTCATGGAAGCAAAATTTAATTCAGCGCCAACTGAAACGGCGTGAACTCTCATTACCAATGATTCAGTGGCGGCCACTGTTGCCTGCTGCTTGCCAATGCACAAAGGTTCAAATCGCAACAAAAGGTGGCCAAAAATATTTCGACCATTGTTAAATCTTACTAAAATATTATATGGATAAAATGACATTCTAATATAACAAATAATAAGGTAATTCGTTAACCCTTTGAGCCCCAGATAAAGTCATATTAACATATTTGCAGAAAACTATTACACATATCTAGGGAAAAATAATATTTATACAGCCCACCGGAAAATATCAGATAAAATTAAATACGATAAATGCCCAGTAAAAGCAATTAAAAGCCATTTAAAACAAAAAATAACAAAATTATCAAATTGTCTTCTAAATTTGTGCACGGCTTCACATTTTTAAAACCTTATAATAATAATCATAATAATAATAATTGGATTACTCGTTGTTACAAGGGGAAAAATTGGACTCGATGACATCCACGTTGGTCGCCAGTATTACAATGGGAAAAAGCCCTACGATGGAAGCCAGTGTTACAAGGGGAAAAAGGGGGGAAGAAGGACTAGGCAGTGTAAGGAAGAAGGAGGAGGTTGGTGTAAAGAAAGCAGTGCAACTCACCCTGAGATCAGATTCATGACTGGACCCTGCTCCACCGTGGTATAGCTCAGCTGGTACAATATAATGTTTCTCTTTCTAAAATTCAAATGGGTCGGCCGCAGCCTTAGAATTGGAGTGGGTATCTACTCTACTTAATTGAATAGAATGCGTGGTTTCAACTCAGAATTTATTTATAGCAAAACGTGGACAGGTAAGTTATATGCGGGTTTCATCACGAAGGTGGTATCTAAGCTGTTCTAGACAATTCTCTCTCTCTCTCAAGGAGCTCCAACCGGTCAAGGTAATGGGAAAAGGCACACATATACAGCACATAATAAGAAGGGGAGTTTTGAGAGTGGCTTACATAAGTATCTGGTAGTCAGGCGACACCAACGGCAAGCCGGAGTCCATGTGGCCAGCGTCCAAGGTACACATGTATTAAACATTCCCACACTGATTTTAAAAATTAAAGAGACACCATACCAGGTGT
Source organism: Halesus radiatus (assembly GCA_022606495.2). NCBI lineage: Eukaryota > Metazoa > Arthropoda > Insecta > Trichoptera > Limnephilidae > Halesus > Halesus radiatus. The sequence continues at coordinate 90,645 of JAHDVE020003987.1, forward strand.
TTACAAGAGGGTAGTGTGGTAACGATCTGCTACAAGCCCAAGCCCACGTGCAGTTGATGTTTCCATGTCTAGAATCGGATGATGCAATAAAGAGCGGGTGCGTGCTCAAATCACGCACGCAGCTGATGATTCTGTGTCTGAGATGGGAATGGCGTTTCACGCGGCCGTAAATTATTCGTCCGCTTGACTCATTGGTTGATAAACAAAGATGGCCGGTGGAAACTCACCGGATTGGTTGATAATGGTGATGTCCGGTGAAATGTACTGTTATTGGTTGAAACGTAACGTTTTGCAATCGAGCGGCTAGAAGTAAACCAGAAGAAAGAAGTATTATTCCTTCGCGACTAGAATCTCCTATTTGTTACGTAATATCGTATAGCGCCGTTTCTGTGAAAAATCAGCTCAAGGGTCCTGTACAAATCTTAGTTCCTATTCTTTACCTAATTATGCACAAACAGATACAGAAAAACATACTTACCTGGCAGGTCGCTTCACATGAACACAGTTTTATTAGAAAATTAAAGTATGGAGATGATATTTTTACAGTTGCTATTTCACCCTCCTTTCCTATTTTTCTATTGATGTTACATTTATTAGAATATTGGTGGCACAAGAAAAGTTGGCATTTATTTGAAATACTTTTAATTTTTAGGAATGGAAAATGTCTAAAAAATGACAAATAAAAGCGTAAGAAGCTTCTAATGGATATTACCATTTTTTATTTATTTTTTACACTTTTAGTTATTTACAGTGTTGCGGTCTGTGGACGCATTTGCGCACCGATGCGTGAATTTTTTAAACTTTTTCTATAAGTAACTTTAGGTGAGCACCAACCAGCTAGCTTAGCTATGTAATTTACGAGTGAATTTATTCAATTTATGGATATGATTGTCTGAAAGATGAGTTTTAAGTTTAGTTCTGAATTCTGTAAAAAGTCTTTGATAATTCTTAAGTCATGCGGCATTGCATTCCAGGCTTTATATCCTGATATTCCGAAAGCACGATCACCGAACTTAGTATTAGGTGTGCGCTTTGGTTCCTGCAACCTGCCGGTAGCTGATGACGCAGCTGACCTAAGGGTGGACTGCCGTATTTTCAGGAATACATAGTTCCGATAAGTAAACCGGAGCCATTCCGTTAAGTGGCTTAAATACCATCCAGCATAGCCTGAACTGGATTCTTTCAGGGCATTTGAGCCAGTGCAGATTTTTGAGATGCTCTGAAATGTGAAAATATTTAGATACGCCGGTGATTAGTCTTGCTGTAGCGTTGAAAACTGATTTGCAATTGATCTGCAATTGTTTATTTGGTATTTGGGGAGACATATATAGACTCAAAACATACTAACCGTCGAGATGTTCACTTCTTTTAATATCTTTTAAATTTAATTTACTAACGCCCTATTGGGATTTTACATGGAATAGTAGGTAACATTATGTAAGTATAACAGTTTTTTTATAACAAGCGTCCAAGCTTTTATATAAGGTTGCAATCCTTATTCTCACATGGTTTCAGATGTTAATCCGTTTATTGTACACGTTTCTTCGACAAGTAAAAAACCAGAAAACGTTTCCAAGAAACAGCTATACAAAAAGACTTATTTTTGCAATGGGAAAATTTACTTCATGAAACCCGATGGAAGAATTGCTGAATACTTAAGATTCTCTAAGATTGTTGAAAATCACCGTTATAATTTTTATTACCATACAAACAAATTTTAATGTAATATTTTTGGCCAGCTAAAGTTATTTTTTTGAGCCTTTGTGGACTTGTAGCCACTGTCGCCATACGGACACGGTTAGCGGGTGCTAACGGCCAGTGGCAATTTACGGCCATTTATCGTTATCGCTTATCGTGTAAATATTATTTTCCTTGACATGAGTTCAATCCCCACAAATCGACAACGTATCCAATTACGTTTTTTGTAAACACAAACAAATACTATGTAACGTTACCGTTGGATTTTCACATCATTATGTTATTCTAAAAATTAACGATTTTACTAAATTAGATACCGAGGAAGAAAAATGGACATTGAAATTAATGTTATTTTGTTAACTAATTAAATTTGGATGTTGTGGGAAATAATACTTAACAAAATATATTTTAAAAAAAAAACTAATTTTTAATCATTGAAGAAGATAATATTAACATAACCTAAAATGAAACATGAAACCGAAAAAAACAATAAAAAATAAAAAAGATATCAGTCGCATCTGGGACTCGAACCCAGGATCTCTGTCTTTCTTTTTAGTTTATATTAATATCATCTTCTTCAATAATTAAATATTACAATGAGGTTTTTAAACTTCAATAAAGACAAAGAAGATACATTAAGCCATTCTGGCATCTATCAACTTAATTGTAACGATTGCCCGGCAATTTATATAGGTAAAACCGCGAGAAACGTAAACATTAGAGTCAAAGAACATATTAGATGTTTAACAAGTATAGGTTTTTCAGAATTTGCCGAACATTTAATTAATACTAACCATAATTTTGATAAAAGTACAGGAGTACAATTAATACATAAAAATAGTATAGGCTTGCGCCTTAATAACTTAGAAGCATTAGAAATATCAAAATCAAATAAAAATAATATATGCCAAATTTTAAATAAACAATTAGATTTAACCCAAAGTCCGATTTTAAGGATGTTCCCTTTCTTCCCCTCCCCTCCCCCTACCTCTCTATCTACCGCACTACCCCCCCCCTCTGTGATGCTCTGTCCTGTTCTACCCTATCGTGCTGTCTCTTTTCCTCACTTTCTCTGTCTCCATTATGATATCTCTGTATTTTAATTTTAGTTTATATGTGTACATTCCTGAAGAAGGTTGAGTCCAACCGAAACCGGTCGAATGCATAAATATGTATAAAAATAAAGTGGCTTAAAACAAAAACATTTTTTATTTAAATTTCAATGAAATAATTAAAATTTAAAAATAGAAGTAATTTTTTTTATTTGGTCAAAATTATCAAATTGTTCAAGTCAAGAACTTATTAAATATGTTATTTCGACCAAGGGATAAGCAGAGAGGGTTGAATACCACTCAAACTGTCGAGGCACAAACACTGGTAGGATTAAATCGTGACCTTCCTAGAACATTCTATTTCTGGATAATATTCATTTTACTTGCTTTAACTAACTAACTAACTAACAATCACGCTGTTTCCCCGCAGGGGCAGGCAGAAAGGACGGACTGCCAAGCAACTCGATCGTGGCATACACTTCTTGTTTTATTCCCATTCATACATTGTCTCATATATTCTCTTCTATTATTCCGACTTCTGACATGGCCCAAACCTTAACTTTATGCCAAAAAGAGAAATAATTAATTAATATGGAATAACCCACTAAAGCTATGTTTTCCTTGTGTGGGACTATTGCGATGATCGTTCAGCGATTATTGTTGACCGATTAAACGTTGAACGATAATCGTTGGATTTTGCTCGGAACGTCTGCGATTTGTTAATTTTTCACTATTCGTTTGTTTTATTTGCAGTGACCTCGCTCTAGAGGAAGGTTGTGAATAGAATGAGTTTGAAGTTGAGCAGATGTAAAATATAATTACTTAAGTGCTTTTTAAGTGAGAAGATGGAAGACGGCGACATACTTCTAGATGCGTATCTGATGAAATTTGACACCTGCTGTAGTGAGGGATGATTCGCCACTTTCTCGAGAAGAATTTAATCATTCGCATCAGAAAACGAAGAAGCTACGATGCACTTAGCACAATGCAAAAACAAGTAAAGTTAGTTAATGACAATTATATTAACCCTTCTCATGTACGACTATTAAAGACGTATCATCGTGAACGACTTTGTAGGCAGTTGATCGAAGCAAACCAGCTCCACAGGAAATACGAAGAAATAGACACGATAATTGCGATAGTAGCACCGAGGAAAACGTAGCCAAACCTAAGCGGTATGCACTATGACCTCCATCATACGAAGAAGAAGAAGAATGCTGATATGAAATCGGCAAACAACTCTGTCCAGGCACAAATGCTTTACCTAACTCTTTCGTACCGTAGGAACGCACATTTGAAGATAAAAATGTACAGCCTATTTTTTTACCTTCGTAACGCGAACGAATTTCTAATTGCTGGCATTACTGGTTTTGGGCACTATTTTTTTTCCTTGTATTTTACCTACTCTTTCAGGCGGTACATGTTGAAAGGTAATTTTTTGTCTGTCGCACCACATAAGGTCTCTTTACATCCACCAGCATCCAAAGTTTAGAACAGTAAAGTACAGACACAACATTAGTTGTCTACATTATCTATGAACACATCCATATTACGGCGTACGTATGCGTAACGTGTCTGCACATGCACGGGCCAGTACCGGCCGAGATTGTCGGCTAGAATATGTTGATTTTGCTGATGCCGGTGACATTTGCGCTTGCGCAGTTTGTATGAACACATATCACTAGCACCGCCATCTTCGTAAGTTGGCGTCATTAGATGCAGTTATTGCTAAAACAGAGAAGATGGATGACGATAAATTGATTGAATTGGTCAGGGAATTTAGGTTATAAAATAATAATAAATATGGGAATAGGATTATGAAATCCTCAAACATGGTGTGGCGGAGGCTAACGCTCAGTTGACAGTTCAGTTGGCAGTCATACTAGCGTCTGTGCTGTGCCTGTACTGTACTGTACTGCTCTGCGCGGTGATAGAGAATGGACTTTTAATGTGTGTTTTTTAGTGTAAGTTTTGAAGGTACTTTTTTTCTATTTTTTTAAGGTAAATTTTTTTTATTTAGTGAAGTGTTAAATTTAAAAATAAAGTGCAATATTTGTCATTTTAAGGCGATCGCTTTTTTCGCAATCGTCAAAATCATGAAAATGGTGTTTTTTTGCTTTGAAAGTTTGATTACCTATAATTATTCTAGGTTCTTCAGTAAATTACTGTGAATGGAACACATCCTTGCCCCAAATTTAACCGAACATTTTTTTTAATATTTGTTTCTTTATAAGCCTAGAAAAAAATTAAGAGTGAGGGCTGTAAAAATGGTTTGATATCCAGGATCTCCCACTTAACAACAATTTATCTAGTTTTGTTTTATTGCGTAATGTAGAAAAAATTATTACCCATTAGATGACCGTGAAACATTTTGAATTTTAGCCCTAAATATAACAGCATAACATAAAATACGTGTTTTTAACAAAATATTTCTTACGTAATATCGAACAGGTACCCGGAGGTTCATACAATTTTCAACTCTATAGTTACTGAACGTTAGGACGTATTTCAATGTTCCACTTCTATACCGAGTTAGTTCACGCCCAACTTCGGTGGCGAATAGACGTCTTTATAGTTCGCGTCGCTTCGTTCCGTGCTACTTTTTTAAGATCAATATAGTTTAGGTGCAATCGATTTTGAGATTCCCGAGTGATATAGTATCATCTGCGTATAATGGGCAACAAAGGAAATAAAAAAGTGGGTCCACTCAGCGGACTAAGGAAGAGAAAAGTCAACGCTGGAATGTTTGGGTAAGTTCCAATCATCTTTATTTATTATTTACGCCCAAATTGGGATTTACACATAATTACCGTTGCTAGAAATAGTTCATTTAAATATTCTCAGAAAATTTGAATAAATTTTTATTTCATCAATGTATTTTTTTTTTACAGGAAACTATATCAACCCGTAAAAAAACAACTCGTAAAGAAGTCGCTGATAGTTCCCGGAGAACTTTTAACTGTCAATGAAAATGTACAGGTAAGCTGGAACATATTACCTATCCGCTTTTAAAATTGTATTATATTATAATACTCATTTCAATATTGAAACAACCATGAAGTATCTTTGTCAATACGTTTGGAATAACGCAATTTCCCAAAACATCGTCTTTGTTATTTGACGGCGGGTATCAATTTTAGTTTAAAATCATTCCACTTCGCGCGCATTCCAAACCGCCGCACAGTGGTCACGATAAAAAAATTATGAAATCGTCAATTATTTGGTTATCTTGAATTATTTTAATTTTTCATAAAAATTGAATGTAAATTACTTTTTATGGATTTAGCGTTTATTTTTTGATGAACGTGCATTTATAATAATACATTTTTAACAAAAACAACACGTAACAACAAATAAGTGCAAAAGTAATGAAACATGTTTTAATTGCAGATCGAATGTAACAAAGAAAATAATGCACCGCCACAAAATTTCAATCCAAAACGAATATCTTCATTAGATGAGACAGAAGACACGGATTTTAAAAACCATTCTCTTGTGGTGAGTTATTATTTATTTAGATCTTAAAATTAAATAAACTTACCAGTACTTAAAAAAAAATTATTAATATGTAGGTAATATTAGCATATTAAAAAAATATTTGTTTATGTAAAATTTATTACGTGCATAACTTGTTTAATAAAATGTTACTTTACGAAACGTGTACAAAATTAATTAAATGTGTTTTAATTGCAGATCGAATGTGACAAAGAGAACATGACACCGCTACAATTTGTTTATCAAAAATCTTCTTTTCAGGAGATAGAAGAAAGTTCCTAATGGCCTAATTAGGTAAACACTGGATAAATAACTAAAATCAATGTAAAAATATGTATATAAATAAATAAAATCTTAATAAATACTTTTAAAAAGAGTGAAGTAACCAATAAAAAGAAGGCAAAATAAGTAACTTGTAAATGTCTATCTATTTATTATGTAGTTGTGTTCCCATAGTTTCTTCTTTGTAATAAAACTCATAAATTGTTAGTAAACAGGCGCACGGTGGGAATGGGCATACTATCAGAACTGGAAGTTGAAGGGGATTTGTTTTGAAGCCTATTACGGGATAATTCTACATTTTTATCTACATCATATTCCAATACTGTTATATTGAATGTAAACGTTAAAAAAATGTTTTAATAACAATAATAAACTAGATAATATTGTCGTTCTTTACTGGAGTTTTTCTATGTATTTAAATAATATTAAAACAAAATAAATTAATAAAACAAAAAATATATTATTTCGTTATTTTTTGTTTCACGACTTTACCAAGCGTATCCACTGTGTTATTTTCGTTATAAGAGGCGGGTACGTCTTTTCGGCACCCTTTCTTCTAATTGGTTAAACGATACGGGCGATCTAGTCCAAATACGCCCGATTATGAATTTTGTGGTGACCGGTGGATGGCCTTAAGTGAAACATGCCTTAAAGACCTAATGGTCCATCAAACGAAATTAGTGATAACTTCTAAAGTATTGAAACAAAAATGTCAGATACTTCTCTTCAAGGTGTTATCGAGCATCAACCACGTTTTATCATTGCCTGTTTTAATTCATGTGTGAAATGGTTAAATCACATTTATACATTTTCTTTCGCATACTGTTCTCTCAAACCGACTTTTTTCTCGCATACTGTTCTCTCATATCGACTTTTCTCTTGCATACTGTTCTCTCATACCGACTTTTCTTTCGCATACTGTTCTCGCATGCCGACTTTTCAGATATCTAGGCATTTGATTTATTTGATCGTGTTTTGCCTTCCTTTGGCATCCCCGACAACTTAAAATCTATTCGCATTCATACCTTCTCCAGACAGTCCCCTTTTCATGTGAATACCCCGGAAGAAAACAAACAATAAGCGAACAAATACTCCTCCCAACCGTCTGAAGCCAGTGAGACTATGGTATTTTCAAATTGGGGTATGTTGTAAGGCTGAAGGTAGTGGGGAGGGAAAAGAGACGAGAAAGAGGATGGAGGGGAGGTAAATAGCTAAATTAAAATATGGTTACCAAATATGGCTAATGTCACTTCGAGCAATGTTTCGATTGTGAATGGTGGTCTTTCACCGGGGCGATACTGAAAGTATCTATCGCTCTGGAACGTGCTGCAAATACGCTGTTTATTTTCCTATCTATACGTATTTAACACGATTGTGTGTGGGTTTGTTTTTATACTAACCTGCAGTTTTATTCTGAGTTTAATGAAAATGTTCACACTTTGCCTTCAAAACAAGAGCAAGGTCACTATCTACACGAAATTTCGAAAAACCACCTTCTTTCTCATCCTTTAGCAGAATTTTGATACTGTTTGATGAAATTTTGCACACTTGATGTTCAAAGTAAGAGAAAAATATGGGTAGGGTAGAGGTAGGGTAACACATCACAACCTTAAAATATTATTCGAAACCATTCATAACCCCGGGCACTACCGGGTACTACAAATAGTTTTAAATAGATTAGTTGTGAAAAAACTCATACTACGGAAAACATATTTGGGCACACCGGGATTTGATTCCAGGACCCCTGGATTCGGGGTAGACTGATTAAGATTTTAAGACGCCTTTTTCTATCCAACCCCTCTACACATCCAAGGTATATACATACCACCCCTTATACACACAAGCATGGCTTTTTATGGGGGTACGTCTTTATATAAAAAATATGGACACAAAAGTACATATCTATTATTCATTACCGTAAAAATTATTTTTTACAATATACATACGAATTATTACTCCGCATCAAATATCATATTTTTTCTCGAATAATGTGTGGTAAAACCATGTATGATCGTGTGAAAAATGTTGAGATTCGTAAATAATGCAAGGCTGATGTAAGCGTAGTGAGCAAGATTAAGAAAGAGACGCTTAGATGGTTTGGGCATGTAGAGCGAATGAACGAAGAAATGAGTGTAAGGAGAATATATGAAGCGAATGTGAATGGAAGAAGAAGCCAGGGACATCGGAGGAAGACATGGCACGATCAAGTAAATCAAATACTTGAGTCGGGCCATGCCAGAAGTCGGAATAACAGAAGAGAATGTATGAGGCGTTGTATGAATGTGAATGAAGCAAGAAGTGTATGCCAAGATCGAGTCGTTTGGCGGTCCGTCCTCTCTGCTTATCCCTGCGGAGAAGTGGCGTGGTGGTTAGTTAGTTTTTTTTTTTTTTTATATGAATACCGCACAAGAGTCCCAACTGCTCCCAACCGTCTAGAGCCAGTGATACTATGGCATCCCCAATTGGGGAATAATGTGAGGTTGAAGGCATTGGGGAGGGAAAAGAGAAAGGGAAGAGTTAAATGGGAAAATACCTGGATATTCAGATCTGACCAAACACGGCTAGAAGCCATTTCAAGAAACTTTCAATTCTGAATGGTGGTCTTTCACCGGGGCAATATCGAGAGTATCTTCCACTCTTAGTTTGAATAAGTGACTATGTTAAAAAAATGTATTTTAAATCGTTGAAGATAATATTAACAACTCTCAAAATGATACATGAAACCGAGAAGACTCAGAAAAGAATAAGATAAATGCAGCTAACGTTTTTATTTTTTGTGTCTTTTCGGTTACATTTTTTCATTTTGAGCGTTGTATAATATCATATTATCTTCAATGATTAACAATTTATTACAATAAGGTTCATAAACTTCAATGGGTTGTTAAAAAAAAAATCGTGTATCCACATTTCTTAATCTTCCTCATTCTACATGGATTATATTCCTCAAAGTGATAATACGTATTATTGTCATAAACTCAAGGAAGAATAACTTAAACACTCGAATCGAGTGTATTCGAGCTGGTGAGAGTAGCCGATGAAATATAGTGGGTGTTTATGACATGTTTATTGTTCGATATCAGCTTCGAGGGCAATCAGAATCTTATTGTATTTTCATGTATTGTATTACAAGGGATTTGTAGAATAATACTAGACATTAAATGAATTTCCGGAACTGAGGAATTCTCAGAAAACTTAATGGAAAACATCATATTTGTATGAGATTCTTTTGTGAATTAGGCGAAATGTGTAGGGAGAAATTCGACAATATTGTTTTCTTCGGAATACCGAAGGATGAAGTATGTTGTTAACTTCATCAACGAAAGATTTCTTTGTATTTCATTAAACAAAATACTTGTAAAGACAATAATTTTATTAATAGATGAAATATATAAAAAAATTATTATTTATTATTTTTTATTGAGATTTTAAAAAAGCTCGTTTTAATATTTAATCATTATAGAAATTAATGTTTACATAACCTAAATTAAACATGAAACCGGAAAAAAACGACAGAAAATAAAAAGATTTCAGTCGCATCTACAATAAAAATTCATATAAATAAAAAATCGGATATTAATCCGAGACACTGTCTAGTTTGCAATTGTGTTCCTTAGCAACTTTGTAATCATTATAAAGATAGCTGCCAATAATATGGGATTAAAAATGGAGAATAATATTTACAAATCTTGAATTTGAGATGTATGAAGATCACATATTTTGAACTGGTCTCATTAGCTGAGTTGGTTAAGCGGTTGCCCCGGATAGGCAGAGGTCCTGGATTCGAGTCCCAGATGCGACTGAAATCTTTTTATTTTCCGTCGTTTTTTTTTCCGTTTTCATATTTCATTTGGGTTATGTTAATGTTATTTTCTATAATGATGAAATATATTAGTTCAAAAACAAATTTTTGTTGTTGAGTGAACAAGAAAATAGTGATTTTAAATGTGATGTTTTTTTTATACGTTTTTTGAAGTTATTTTAATATTGTTCTGAAACAAAACAACCGTTAAAAGTTAATGTGTTAATTTCGTAGAAAAACAATAAATTTATTTTAAATTTGAATATCTAATTTAATAATGTTATTATTAAGTTCAACAACATTTCACTTTTTTTATTATTGTTACAGCTGTATCGGCGTAAAAAAAATTAAATACATATACACGGTGTCTGGAAACTTGCGGTACAAGCGGGAAAATGGTGGATCTACATTACACATATAACCCAAAAAACTAATTTTTTTTAGATTTCGATTTTTATTTATGTTTTACTTTTTTTCTATTTTTTTGGTTATTAGAGTTAAGTTAAGAGTTATTAAGTCTGGTTTACGCTTCATTACCTCTTAAAATACTATAAACAGCTGAAAGTAATCCCGAAGTGGCGACCGAATATTATTTTGAATTTGACAATAGAAAATTCCAAATTCAAACTGTATTTACTCGAAAACGAAAGTTCAAAATCGCTTCTATAATATCGACTGCAAATATGATGTAGATTCACCAGTTTTCCGGTTGTATCACGAGTTTCCGGATACTATATATATCGATAGAAATATTATGTATTTCAAATTATTAAAAAAAATTGCTTAAATGAAAAACAGGATAATCGGTGGACACACGAGTGATAATCTCCTTGACTCTGAACTTGTAGATCACGGGCTGAAATCAAATCATTAGAATGAAGTTCTTCACGGTTTTAGGAAGATTTACCGCCCACAATTCACAGCGAAAGATTCACGGCGCGGAAAGTTCACCGCACACAATAGATAAAATAAAATATCAAATGATGCTAAGAACTGTTTGTATTGGAGTAATGGTTATAATTAAACCAATTTAAAACTCCATTCCACTTGGTTATTCCATCAGACCAAACCGGTTTCGAACAATCATGATCATCCACAGACTGGTACATTTTCTCATGGTACGCATGTATATCGTGATATGTGAAAATCATGCTATAAATTTTATATTTGTATTAAATTTTCCGATCGCGCTACAAAACTGTAATCATCGATGTATTTACTTTTAACATTTGGCTGTTATTAAATAATTTCAGTAAAAAAACACACTTCCAAATGATGGCAAATAATTTTCTTTGCTTCGTTTGTTCCGTGGTAAATCTACCTCTTCAAATTTACCGGAAATCATTTATCATACAATGAAAGAAAATAATTCAAATCGCCTTTTGGGGACTGCCCGGGTGTGAGGCCTTCAGATCCAAATCGGGACGTTGATTTAAATGAATTATGCTACGTTATTTGACCACCCAGGTTACACAACTTCCCCACCTTTCTCCTCCTATTCAATATAATCTAATAAGTTTCTTAAAATTGTTTCAGATTTGCGCATGTGACGGATAATTGAACTGCTAGAACCAAATCATCGTGAGTCAGGTAAATAAAATAAAAATGTTTTTGATATAAATCATTCTTCCAAAAATATTAGTTTCGAAAGATTTATTTAAAGAAATTAATTTGTTTCTTGTTTCTGTGTTTTATTCGGAGAACTCCGTTATTTTTTAAATTTAATGAAAATCAAATTTAATAATGTTATTTCTAAGTTCTGCAAGCATTTTAGTTTTTTTATTATTGTGACAGCTGTTTCGGCGTTCAACGCCATTATCAAACTGTGGTTAGGAAACTTTGAGACGACTTATTTATATGATTCTTTTTACCCGAACACAATTTCAATTTTTATCTTGCCTAAAATGATTTATTACCGGTGAAACGGAATTACTAAGAAATCAATTGTGATAATGGATTCTCCATTCTGTGAGGTACTTACATTATATTGAAAAACTAAAACGCTTGGAGAACTTAATAACAGCATTATTAAATTTTATTTACATTAAATAAAAAATTACTATTTAATATACATATATATTTATGTACATACATCAACATGTTTCGGAAGTGAAGCTTCCTTCATTATAGTATACAAAGTAAATATATATATTTACTTTGAACCTTCTTCGAAAAGCTTCGCTTCACTCATTAGGACACTTGTATAAAAAAACCTTTTTTTTGAGTATGCAATCTGTGGCTAACCAGAGTGTTATATCTATCGGCTAACCTAAATAAAAAATGGCGGGTTAAATGTTTTTCATACTAAATTTAAAACGTTATAGCAACAGTTTTACATATTGGATTTCTAAACGTTCCCGGCACTAATATAAACAAACTGTGCTATTTTCAGCGAAACTGGTCCAGTGGTTTTCGAGAACATTGAGGACTAACAAACAAACTTACATTGCTTTTATGTATATAGATTTTATTTCATTCTAAATAAACTGCTTATATGACATTATTCACTTCATGGTTTTTATCTAAAGTACTTAAAGTGACGATTTAATGTTGCTCGGTTATGGTTGTCTGCAGGATTATAACATGCCGATATCATTATCTGCCCCCTGACAAGGACCAAACCGCGACGAATTATTGGAGGGTGTAACTGTCAGATACCGCCACCTGACACACCAGCTGTCACAATGATCGATGTATTCAATTCTGGCTCGGAAGACGAGTATCTCCAATCCTTGTTACTCTTTCATTGGATCTTTGCGTTATTTGTTGTAATCAAAGATTTCCTTTAGTCACAATCTTTTTAATAACAGTTAGTAAAAGTTTATATTTGAGGGTTTATCGAACGGATAGTTATCGCTAACAAAACATGTGGAAAATAATTCTGTCCCAAACGGAATTTTAAAAATTCCGTTTAACAAGGAGACAATCGTAAGCGGAGGCACGAAGTTTTATTTTTAGTTTTAAAATTAAATCCACAGAGGAGGCAACGAGGAAGATAATTTCCCTCAAGACGTATGCCATCTTTGAAGATGCTGTGTGGAGGGTTTTTGGGTCGAGAGAGTCTGGCTGGAGAGCTCATAGAGTGTCCCCCAACCGAATTTTCCCGGTCCGGCCCGACACATCCCCCGCCGGGACAAACTTCACCCCATGAATCCGGGCACCCTTGCTATGTCACGTGTCATAGCGAAGCACTTGCACTATCCATTCCATACTCTCCCGTAATATATGAAATGGAAATCTTGTGTTTTTTGGTAATCTTGGGTTATTAGAAATTCTGTAAATGGGATCGAATAAGAAACACGATGACCCGGGAGGAGCTAAACATCGAACCGCTGTTACTCTCCATAGAAAAGTCTCAACTGAGGTGGCTCGGTGGCTGGTCAAGTGGGCTGCTCCAGACACAGGTGGGAGAAGCAACTCCAGAGGCTGTGCGAGGACAGTATGTATGAGGGTGTTCAAAAGTAAAGGTGAGTTTTGAATTTTCGCGGCCTGTGTACATTCGATTATCGATTTTTTTTTGTTATGTTGGTACACATATGTTAGAATTATCAGCCATTTTGGAAAAGTGGTTTGTTTTTGACAACTGGAATGGTTAGTCACGTTATTGTGTGCTCTTCGATTTTTACCTTTGAAAAAAATGGATCAAAGAATATGTATTAAATTTTGCGTTAAAAATGGAATAAAGTACTCCAACGCACTTAGAATGTTGACTGTGGTATTCGGCGAGTCTACATTGTCTCAAAAAAGTGTTTATAAGTGGTTCAAGCGCTTTACAGAAGGCCGAGAAGATGTTAATAACGATGAGCGTACTAGAGTTGCAACCACGTCAACAGTGAAGAAAATGGTTTTGGAAAATCGTCGAATCACTATTAGAGAAGTTGCAGAGGATGTTGGCATATCGATCTGATCATGCCATGCAATTTTCTCCGAAGTTTTGGTCATGAAACGTGTGGAAGCGATGTTTGTTCCGAAATTGCTAAATTTTGAGCAAAAGCAACGTCACATTAGTATCGCTCAGGAGTTGTTGAATGACGTCAACGACGATCCAGATTTGCTCAAAAGGGTCATAACTGGTGATGAAACGTGGGTATATGGTTATGACGTTGAAACCAAGGCCCAATCATCCCAATGGAAACGGCTAGAAGAGCCAAGACCGAAAGAAGCACGCCAGTTCGATCAAATGTAAGGTTTTGCTCACTGTTTTCTTCAATTACAATGGCGTGGTGCATCATGCGTTCTTGCCAACAGGTCGAACGATTAATAAGGAATACTACAAGAAAGTTTCGCAACGTTTGCGTGAAGCAATACGGCTCAAACGATCGGAATTGTGGAAAAACAAATCATGGATTTTGCATCACGATAATGCACCAGCTCACACATCAATGCTTGTTCGTCATTATTTGGCCAAAAACAACACCGTAATCATGCCTCTACCACAGTATTCACCAGATTTGGCTCCCTCCGACTTTTTCCTATTCCCGAAACTAAAGAGACCAATGAAAGGAAAGCGTTTTGCCACAATTGATGAGATAAAGTCAGAATCGAAGAACGAGCTGATGGCCATACCGAAAAGCACATTCCCGAAGTCGAGGATTGGAAGAAGCGCTGGCATAAGTGCATTATATCTGAGGGGGATTACTTTAAAGGGGAGAAAATGGATATTGTTGAATAAATAAATACTTTTCGAAAAAATTTTAAATTCTCTTTTTCCTTTGAACACACCTCGTATGTATGTATGAACTCCTCTTTTTTGATAAGGTAAACACGTCCAAGAATACCCTTTAATTAAATATTTTGTAAATATATTTTGGTGCTTAAATTAAGATTTTTCAATATTAACTTTATTGATTACATTTTACTATGAAGTTTATATGGTTAAATATCCAATAAAATTAAAAGCAAATTTTTTCAGTTTAATTAAAAAAAT
The DNA here is from genome assembly GCA_022606495.2 of Halesus radiatus. Classification (NCBI taxonomy): domain Eukaryota; kingdom Metazoa; phylum Arthropoda; class Insecta; order Trichoptera; family Limnephilidae; genus Halesus; species Halesus radiatus. The sequence goes on from JAHDVE020003987.1 coordinate 105,898, forward strand.
TAGTATTTACTCTAGCGAAACCGATGAGCAACTACTGTTCATTATTCAACAATTCTAACAGAATTCAACAATACCGCTTCAGGCTATTCAACGAGATCCAGCAGGATGATTTAAAAAATAGTTATTTCATATTGATAATCGAATAAACACGCGGAAAATCAAACAACAAAATCAATCAGAAAGGTTCGAGAGATTCATAACTGAATATTTGATAGCGGCGAAGCAGCGATTCAAGCGATGCAATATAAACGGCTTACAAAGCATTTTCTCGCTGCACCAAGGCCCCGGGGTTGTTAAACCAGCCGTTATATGCATTTCAATTTGAGTGCACCCCTGTTTCCTCCAAGCAAAAACTGTGCATTGTGCACCCTCAGATAGGCGGGAGGAGAACAATGGACCCCGGAACTGAACTATTGGGAATTAAATGCTTAGAATTTTGGATCAGGACTTAATTTAACGGGAAATTAAATTTACCCCGAGCAAACAAAAAAATTAAATTCAAACAAAAACAAAATAAAGCTTTCTCACATAGTCACTGGTCACTCAGACGAGTGACCGCCCAATCCTGTACTCCGACTCTAATAAGTAAATCCAGTCCAATAGTGGCGTTCAAACTTAAATAGCAGAATATTTCTTTTTTTTTCTAAAGTCAGTTTTCATGGTTAAAATAATTTTCAATTTTTCAAAGACCGCCAAAATGCTTAAAAACAACACCGAAAAATTAAAATTTTCAAACTTATCCAAAAACAGAATGCTCATGTGACGTCAGATGTTCCAGATGAAATGGTATTAACATAACGCGGTGTTTTGATAAGCTAATTTTTTATTCACTTTTAAATAACGATTTATAAATTCTATATGTATTTAAAGTTATATATTATTTTTTTCGACAAATTGATGTTTACATTTTTACTCATAATAAGGTCAGTAATAACTGGTTAAAGTTTTTCGGATACGCGTTGAATCCTGTGTATAAAGTTCATGTTCCTTAATTATTTACCGAAAAGCAATTCAACATGCATTCAGCTTTTTTCAACACGCTTTTAGAATTTTCTTGTAAAATAATTGATAGAGATATGGATCGAAAATTGCTTGGTTTTGTCTAAAATTTTAACATTTTAATAGATTTTGACTGTGTCTGGAAAGTAGTGGATAACCCTTCAACTGTAGATGAGGGACCCCGAGGGATTCCGAAAATGGAATTTAATATTTACTCACGGTTTTCTAAGTGTTTGTTTATAACATAAACAATCCGTAAAATTATTCCGCGTGATAAGATTTCCTACGTTTCCTTCCGTACTTGGCGGGAAACGTGTATTTCGAAACACAATACGCCAATTTTGAAAACATTTTTTCATCCTCACTGGAAAAAGTATATTTTTCAAATATTCCGAAATTCCGTAACACTGCCTTTTCAGCGGGTATTCGTCATAATTGAATACTATATCGATTCCAGCTGAGCGCACACTATTTCTAGAGCACTCCCTTATGGAGCTTTGGGTTCAAAGCGGAGAGCTTTTATCAGGAACCTTTGAAGACTTGCGCTGATTACCGCTTGAGTGACAGAAAGAGCTGGCGGCAAGGGTTGATCCACAGCCTCAAATGGAAAAAGCTACACTGATTCTTATAGAATGTGATGTTTGAAATGTGTTTTTTCGCTCCCTCGCAATTCTCGCAATTCTAGCATTTCTCGAATTTCTCGCACTTTCCGCACTTCCTTACTTTGTAACTGATACTGCTTTAATCACGGAGACAGTGTCTTCTGGGCGTGCAAACATCAAACACGAACTTTGTTTATGAGGATCTTGATAAAGGTTCACTGAAAAGTGAAGATTGACTCATGAAATACATTCAATGTGCTGCAAAATAATCGTAACGTAAAAATTCCCTGTTTTATCAAATATATTTTGATTGACGGATGTATGGGTTTTTATACATTAAATCACTTTATTTAACTCTTCAGCACATTTTTTATTTATTTCGAATATAATTGAATAGAATTAACAGATAAATTATTTGTTGTATTCCTTGAGTTAACAACCTGCAGTGATGTTTAGGGCATTTTTGAGTGCTGTAAAACAAAAATTCAATATTGAAAACTTTCAAAACTACCGTTTTAGCAGATTTTGTTATTTTATAATACATTGCCGATACTTGTAGAATGTAGAATTCATAGAAAGAATACTTATAATAAAGAGTGACGGCTGAACATGGGTTTCAAAAAATATTTTTCTCGAACGACAGTTCGGTCTACCAGGAATGCGTAGGAAATAATTATATTTCTCCTAGATTTCATCTTCTATTTGTTGTCAGTGCTGGGTTTTCTCTTACAATATTTTCGGTATTTTGGTTTTAAAACGGTCATTTCACAGAATTATGAATCAATCTGGATCTATATTGAATCTTGAGAGAAGCCATTGTTATTATCAGAAATATTTTATTTAGAAAATACTATATGTACGAGTATATTATTAAAGAATTTAAATTACTCGTTTTCGAAATCACTCAATGATGATCACAAATATGTATATTTTTAAATAAACAGATAAATAATATTAATAATAATCGGTTGAAATGGAATGTTCTGATCTAACAACCTTTCCCATTTATTTTTATTATTATTTGTCGAAAATAATAATAATAAAAATAAATGGATGATTTGTATAGCGCCGTTTTTGTAAAAAATCATCTAAAGGACGCTTTACAAATATTACTTCCCATTCTTTATCTAATTATGCACAAAAGGTACAGAAAAAACATTATTATCTGGCAGGTGGCTTCAGATGAACACAGTTTTATTAGAAAATTTTGAAAATTTAAGCTTAGAGACGATATGATTTTTACATTTGCTATTTTATCCTCCTTTTGTATTGATTATTCATTCATTTATTATACGATTGGTGGCACAAGACGGGTTAGTATTTATGTGAATTTTTTTTTTGGGACTATATATTTATAAAATAACTTTAGAAAGTCTAAGAAGTTTTTAATAATATTTTTATTTTTGAAACTGATAATACATGGTGGAATTCCATTATAATGATATAATATAACACTTTTTTTAAAACAACTTATTTCCACTTTTCTTTTATTTTACCGTAACCGGTTTCAGCTTGTTAAAGCCATCTTTAGACTGGTAAAAAATAATGTTAATCTACTGTTTATATACACAACATATGGGGGAGGAGGGGTGGGGAGAGAATACAAGGGATTTATTCTATTACATGGGTTTTTTTATATTTGTTACTAAGGCGTCTTTGACTGCCGACTTTCTAATTATGTTGGTTATTCTCAGTAAGCTTTATTACCTCTGGTTTGTACTTTAATAGATATTAAGATTATTAATTATTTTTTTACACATTTAGTTATTTACAGTGTTGCGGGCTGTGGACGCATTTGCCAACCGATGAGTGAATTTTTTTCTTTACTTATTCTATAAATGACTTTAGGTAAGCACTAATCGACTAGCCTAGCTAAGCAATTTACGTGTGCATTTCTTCAATTTATGGATATGATTGTCTGAAAAGATGAATTTAGTTCTGAATTGTGTCGAGTTCTTGATCATTCTTAAGTCATGCGGCAATTCATTCCAGGCTTTAGGTCCTGATACTCTGAAAGTTTCGAAAGTCAATTATAATTACATTATAATTATTTTATCCACTACATATTGCTTGAGAACACTCAAAATGTGTTTAGTATATTTATATAGATATTAAAATAATTAAGGACACATCAAATCAGTTGACATCACCGGCAAGGAAAAACGAGTGAAATCCTTTGCAAATGTATTTACCGTAGTTGTTGACAATGAAATAAAATACCATTTCAGAATGAAACGTGTAACAAATAAAATAAAACAATCCATTGGAAATACGAGAACACCTACAAATAAAAACAAAAAGCATTGACATTTAAACCCACTATTTAGAAGAAAAAAAATTAAAACATATTTATTGTAATTACAAACTGAAACCGACAGATGTATGTATCGGGCGTGTTTGTGTGTCTGAAGTAAACTGATGTTGTCATACTTTCGATGAAACTGATTAAAAAATTTCTAATACCGAAACTTAACAGTTTTTCAATTTCATTGTTGACAGCATCCGTGGTTGAGTGGTTATTATCCTTGGCTACGAATCCGGAGGTCGGGGGTTCAAACTTTTTTTTAATTAATTTGTGTTATGTCATAATTTATTAATTAAAAATAATATGCTTTCAGTATCGCCCTGGTGAAAGACCACCATTCAGAATCGACACAATGCTTGAAATGGCTTTCGCCATATTTGGTGACCAGATTTGAATAGCTAGATGCATTACTACCTTCTTCTTCCCCATCTCCTTCCCATTCCCACTACATCTCCAGCCTCACAACATACGCCAATTGGGGATGCCATAGTCTCACTGGCCTCAGACGGTTGGGAGCAGCTGGGACTCTTGTAAAGTACTTACATAAAATAAAATTATAAATACTCAGGGACAATTCTTGTTTTCAACCTCCAATATCCAAACAGCTATGTCATATCCCTACAAGTATTTTTATTTTATTATTGTAGCTATTTCTGCGTTCGAATGCACTTTCAAACTGTGAATTAAATTAAACAAAAATTAAATGGAGTTCTACCAGTTAAACATATTACGTCACAGCAGCGAAAAAGTCTTGAACACACTCTTGACATCAGTTTTATTTCAAACTGGTGTGGATGACACTTCTAAGGATATCTGTTGATGTATTCGAATAAAAACCAAAACACAATGTGAAAATAAAATATATGAATGGAAAACATATTCCACAGATACATCATTACAGTCAGTGGTAAAAATTCCATAATATTCTATGCATCAGCAAAAAGTGTGTTTATATTTCTAAAAATCTGGAGACGATTTGAGATAACTCTCCTGAGAAGAAGAGAAGCAATCAATTTCCGTAAGTATGTACTTAGAAGTGATCTCCTAACCTTTCTTTTCGTCTCTCACATATTTCCCCCGGGCGGAACACAAACCAGCCCATCAATTACAAGGGACAGCCTTTCTTCTTCAGCCATAAAAGGACTACGTAATATTTACTTTGAAGGCAATACAAAATATGAAACACTTAGTGAAAGGGATGCCTTGAGAAACAAACAAGGTAAAATCCTCAAAAAAAAATTTATTCATATACGTTTTCGACAAATACGTTTCATTTTGTTATTTAAATTAGTTTAAGCTGTGCTTATGTACTACCCTTTCTTCATCTTAAAGACGATACTTGCCAATCTTTAAGTTTGTTGATTTCGGGATAGATAAAAAAAGTACGAGTCCTTATTGAAATGTGTATTTACATACAATATATATTTCCATGAGAAGCAATCGCTTTGTGGTTTGACAAAAATTATTGACTGCCTACAATATTTTGTTATTTTGTCTGTTTTGTGTACCTATGTATACTATCATAAATCTGTATTAATCCTTAGCTATTATACGAAGCGAAGATTTTTCTACGTGAAACCGGTTAGCGTTAAAATATAATAAATTCGTTTATAACAAAGTGACTGTTTTATTAAATAGTATGTATTTATGCAAGAATTCGTGGAAGAGGAGATTATAATAGTAACATATTTATGAAAAACTTCATTTATAATAAGATTTTTTTGTTAAATTTGACATTTTGCATTGACGTTTTCTACATTTAGTGAAAGTATATACATTAATATATATATGTATTAATTAATAAACAAAGGAAAATTATGCGGAGTTCGGTTAATGCGAAGGAACATAATTTTTATTTAGTACCTCTTCACGTTAAAACATATTCATCACTGTGCAAAGGTAGGCCTGTTGTTCCAAAACATATCTACTGACACGGTATTTTTCAAGACCTACCAACTCAAGTGCAAGAAAAACCCGAACAGGAGCCCTCGGGGGTGTTTACTTTATTAATTGTTGACGGCCTCCATGGTCGAGGGGTAAGGCTCTCTAATTAATTAATTTAAAAATAATATATAGTATATTTGCGCATGTTACAGAGTGGAAGATACTCTCAGTATCGCCCTGGTGAAAGACCGCCATTCAGAATTGAAACGTTGCTTGAAATAGCTTTTAGTCGTGTTTGATGACCAGATCCGAATAGCCAGGTATTTTCCCACCTCCCTCTTCCCCTTCTCCTTCCCCTCCCCAATACCTCCAGCCTCACAACATTCCCCAATTGGGATTGCCATAGTATCACTGGCTCTAGGCAGTTGGGAGCAGTTGGGACTCTTGTGCGGTATTCATATAAAAAAAAATATTTCTTGAGTTAAATTATTCAGTCATAATATTTATACCATATATCGGGCATGTCAAACGCAAACATTTGAATTAGGTACCATTTAAAAAAAAATATATATATATAAATGTTATATAAAGTCTCACGAAGCTGAGTAATCAGCTTGTAAGAACCCCAAAAGTTTTATACGATATCTTGAAATACCTTTATTAGAAGAAAATTATTTTAAATAAATTATATGATATTTTTTATTCATTTCCATGGGCACATAAAAATGTCCCTTACAAAAATATTTAAAAAAAAACGTTTCTGGAAAGTTATCCAAGCTCGACAGTATTACTTTTCTGAGAATATCTCCATCACATATTTCATGGAATTTCATCTACTCGCGCCTGAAATATTCTCGAATGTTTTAAGATATTCTTCTTCCAAACTTGTATTTCGTATTCCTTTAATTTAATATTATTTAAACAAATGTAACAGGCACCAACTTTTCCCATCGGCTTAAAAAATTCAGGTGTCTGAAATAAAAGTTTTCCAACCAGCAACAAAAAAATAAGCATGTGCCTCTGGCGAGCCAGATTATCGGGGTACACAAACGTAATTTATTTACGTTCTGATGTTCCAACGCGCTCACCCCCATATATATTATAAAAACTTACACAGGTCTCACACGAGCTTATATAGCATGCATGACATTTCATTCTGGGGATGTTAACCGGGAGAAAGATAACACAATTTGCCAGACTGTTTGTTAGCTGTTTCCATTATGAAAAATGTGTCTCTTTAAAACTAAAATGCTTTTGCGTGAAATGAAAAGTTTTGTCGTAAACATTAATCAACCCTGGTTCATTGCTCCACGTTTAATCTCCTGGTACAAGATTACCCCGACGGGGAAATTGTGTGTTTTAATCATTCGACAGTTACTATAAACCAGGGTAACCGATTCATTGAACCATGTGCGATCAAAAAGTTACGGGTACATTGTTGTTAATAAGGGACGTTTATTTACTATATTTTAATTTTAACATATTTTGAGGAAAGCTAATCGCAAAGTTTATAGAAAAATGTGGAAAATATGATCTTTATTTCAGGGGTTTTCTTTCTGGGAAAAAGAGAGTCAGTGTTTGTTAGGAATCCGCATTTAAAATATTAAATTTTGATACGGTTAGACCATAATACTCAAACTTATTTTTAAAATATAGATATGATAGCTATTTTTTAATATGCGGTTCTCATGGGAAATGCTGTAACTTGTACAATATTTATCAATTTAGTGCTAGCCTGATTTAATCCCACCATAGGGAACTGCTATATTGACTAATCAAAAGTTGAACGTAGTTTGGACCTTGCGATATTGATTATCCACGCGTAAAGGAGAAATGACAAAATTCAGATCAAGCAAAAATTGTGAGAAAGATGCAAATCATTTTCGTTTTGAAATAAATTTGAAATATCTTTTGAACCGTCAGAAATAATACCAGATACCATATTGTTTGAATCGTGTATTTCAAACGTTCTTAGAAAATGTATTTAGAAAAAAACTGGGTAACTTCTAGTAGTTTTATAAAGTTCGATGAACACTTTTTCATCCCCTGCAATCCTCCGCTCCAATGCAGCTCATGTTGCGTGAACATTGTTTCTCCCCGGGGAGTAAGGAAAAAAATATTACGCGATATAATTTTCAAATCCATTGCGCGAAGCCTTACAAGATTCCACCACATTACTCAAATAGCCAGCAGATTACTCGCGATATTTCCTGAGAATTCAGTTCAATTTTCTTTTGAAGGCGGGAAATTGTTCTTTTGAATGTTAATATCAGCAAACACTCAATTTTACCAGAACTAGATGATTTGTCGTGCCATTAACCGGTACTGTTCTTCATTATTTTTCCCAGAAATATCTCTCTGAAGTTTTCTTCAATTCTTTTATTTCCAACTACATACCATGAACATTGATCTAACGGAGCAAAGAAAATGTATTTGATGTATAAAATAGATAATTTAAGCAACCATCTTACTGACATATTAAAATGTGCTTTTTCAAAATCTACTTGTTGACAACGATACTAAGACAATCGATTTGTTGTGATATAAAAGGTATTTTTCAGAAGGTTTAGATATAAATTAAGCTTTCAGCAAGTAGCGATAAAGTAGCAGTGGCGTGCAGTCCACATAGGCTGAAAAGCTGTGTCTACCCCGAGGAAAACGAATCAAATAAGGAAATAAAACGAAACGAACAAAAATAGAAAATTATGGTAAATCGAAACGTATTTTTTAATCCATGTGGCAAGGAACTTGTACGCCCATTTATTCAGTTGGCCACAACAATCAACGAAATACGATAATATAATAATCATTTTCAAATATTAAATAAAAAAAACTATACACAGCATACCGTTGGTCATAGAGCAATGCATGCCACTGCAAAGTAGTCTATTGTTCCGAGAAAAAGTCGCGAATAAAGTAAAAGTATCACCTTGTTCATTAATCCGGGTGTTGCCACTTGGAAAAGTAATATTTCAAATTTATTTGGACACGATAGGTTCTCTCGTCGATCAAATTACAAATGAATTGTACGTTATCAACATAAAAACAATTAAGAATATAAATTGTCTAACTCCGTTATTGAGCTATATCGAGAATAAAGTTTTTATTTTTTATTTTTATAATTAGCCCGACAGTGATCTTTAACTAACCGTAAAAAAAGTGACTAATCTAATTCCGAGGGTTCTGATTTAGGATTCTTTTGTTCCCAATTAAAACTGGCATAAATTCGGGTCGACTTTTCTGCCTTTTGGGCTCGGGTACGAAATTACCATAAAGGAACGTGACAATAATTTATCAGTGGTGGCGGTTTTTGGGCCCAGAACGTAATTAGCAGAATTAAAAACAACAAAGCAAATTAGGGATTCCTACGTTTGCATTGCATGGACGCTGCTTTATTTTGGCTAGTACAACCGAATATTCGCTTTGTATAGAGATAAAGAACAGATTTATTGCGTTAAATTAAACAAAAAAAAAATTCGTTACCTGCTAAATAATTCAAAATGATTTCTTCAGTCCTTTGAAAGTCAAAATTAATGGCATGGCCAATTCAATTGAAAGGATCTACTTTGTTGATCCCCGCTGTATTTAGGTACTTGTAAAATTGTCTTTGCGAAATCAAGCTCTTTGAACTTCAACCATTTATTTTATTGACAAATCACAATCGGATGCAGATTCTACCCTTCAATCAAAAAAATACTTCAAATAATATTATTTTATTTCAGAGGAAGATTGAGGAAAGCCTTTTTGTCGGTTTTAAGTGTAATCATTTGAAAACAAAGGAAAACAAACAGATCTAATATTTGCTTTTTGATAAAACGAAGAAAAAAACCCCCTTGAAAACAAGTATTTCAATAGCATTATTTGTCTATTTCAAATTTTGTATTACTGTATAATTTATTATTCTCAGGGTTGATTCATGTAGTTACAGAGCTATATTTTATGCCGAAGAAAAAAAGTAAAACCTTCAATACGTTTTACAAAATAAATTGCCAAACGGAGAGGCTTTGAGATTTTAATTGAACGCATTTATTTTGCTGAAGTTTGGCATGGATTAATTGCCAGCAAAAAGCTTTTATTGCTTTCCATCTTCAATTCAAACGAGTAATAAAAAAACAAATGGAAGCCATATTTAAAAATGAACTCTTCTAATCGTGGACGTTTGTTCATGTTATGTCATTATTTGTATCGAGTTTCTCGTAGTTAGGGCCGCCTCTATTCAAAAATTCATCGCGCTCGTAGAAAATTCTATTTAAAAACTTAAAAATATAGAACCAAATCGTCTTGTCTTATTCCAGTTAAAAAAATAAACAACCAAAAAACCGTACACGTTTCAGAACCGCAGAGCTCACAGTTAGTTAATGTTTGATCTACACAAAAATCGATTAATTTGTGACTTTTTCTGTTTGAATTTGGTTTCCATTCGTAATGTAGCTCTGTAATTTTCGCGACAAGTTATAATGTTCTCGACATTGTTTTAATGCTAGAAACCTTTTTTATTTCCATTGAAACGTATTAATTTTTTCCGGCTTTTCTTTTCGCAGTGTTTTCCACGCTTGCTAATTTCTATAGCACCTGTTTAACGTGTTAACTTGAAAATTATCAACAGATGCTGCATAGAATTATTTCAGCTTTAGAGTCCGTATCCCAAACTTTGTTTTAGAGGTACACAACCCAGCCGGGACTTCAGTGTTCATATAGTTTCGGTACCGTGAAGATTTGTCAAAAGTTTTGGAGACAGATGTTTCACCCCGAGTTGAACAACTGCTACAAATTTTCGGAAGTAGAGCTTGTATCGGATGTTTTTTTTACTTTAGCTTCGGATATTCAAATTATTAATCTAAGTTGTGACATGATCATAAAGTAAGTTGTTTTTTTTTTAATAAAAGCATACTGATAATCTATCGTAATTAAGATAATTATTTTACTAATATTTATGTGAAACCGCAGAATGTCTGCAATTATCTATGGCAGGTGGAACTATTGTTTCGATCTTGAAAAAAATAAGGTAAAAAACAGGGTGCAAGCTGAAAAAACATAGAAAGAAAGAGCTATCAAATTTTCATGATTCCATATATTATCTTTCAATAGTTTTAACTATTCATATTCACAGATATTGATTGGTTTATAGTTAAGATACTTGCACAAGTATCCACGTTGGATTTAAAGCACATTATTTTTAGAGAAAGTTATCATTTAAGATCTGAATTACCCCATCTAGATGATGTGTTGCACGTATATGATTTAGGGAGAATAAAAAGCGAACATCTGCTGACTAACATAGTTAAAAAAAATGTGCGTACATACTCGTACACATCCTCCAGAAATATTTAATCAACTTTCGAAATATTGTTATAATAAAATTTATTGTTATATTTCTATTTTCGATTATTATTGCATTCCTGGCATTAAATATTTGAGGAATGCTATCAGCTCTGTGATTGCTAATCACAATTATGGAATCCTCCCATGTACCCAGAAACAAAATTTATTTTTATAATTGTCTACTATAGGTTATATTCTTTACTTTTAATATATATTTTTTTACATATATATGTACAATATTTTGTGTAACATTAAATAAGCTTATAAATTTGATTTTTCTAAAATGGGAACTTCCCAGTTAAAGTATCCTTAATGTAAAACGTTTTTCTCTTTTTAATTAAAAAATAAAAACAAAATAAAAATAAATACCAGTAGCGTGAATTGCTCTACAACCAAAGGTATATCGTGGGTAGTTTTTCAATTTCGGGAATGAAAAAAATGCATTGAATATTTTAAAATTGCTACTTCCGCTGATTGTTGTTGCTAACTGAATAAGTGCGCTTACCAATCATTCATGGAATAAAACACATTTTGAACAGAATTTTTTTTATATTTCGTTAGGGTAGACACGGTTTTTCAGCCTTTATGAACTGCACACCACTGGTACATATCTTCTCCCCAAAAGCAAAAGGCCACTTGTTCGAAAATTGGCTTTCGAGTACAACGCATTTTAACTGGTCGGGGAATAAATAAATCAGTTTTATATCGTTTATTCATTATTTTAGATTAACTTAAGACCTCATGTTACATGTTTCTTGAAGATTGAAATACAGTTTTATTACAAATCAACAAATGACGATGCAAACTCCATTCATTATTCCAAACTTTAAAAATCGCACAAGTGTTCCTTTGCTTTTAGGGCGTGGATTATTAAAATTTGTAATTGTTTTGTTTCGTACATTTATTACTTAAACATACAGAGGTAATAATTTTTTTCAGTTATGTAGGGATATCACTTCTTGGTGTCATTATGAATTTTATTTTAGGTACTTTCCATTTCTTAATACTCACCTAGTTAAATCTGGTAAAGCACTTTCGATTGTTGGACTAGTCTTGAACTTTGGTATTTATTTTTCATGTAAACCCTCATATAAAAAATTATCACGCATTATTTATTAATCTTTCTATTTCATTTGAGAATGGAAAACTGCTTTTGATGAAGAGTGTTTGTTTTGTTTGACAACTTGAATTTTGCAGACGAATGTTTAATCTTGTTTCAACTTATGAATGGGTCGGCCCACTTATTGGGCTAGGAGCCAATTGCCGTTAAGCCACAGAGATGAAGATTTCATGGACGAAGCAGATTGTAGAAAGACAAACATCGTCCATGAGTGACACTTTGTTACAAATTCGCAACGTTTGAGTCAATTCCAACTCCTTTATTTAAGTCAACTTGAGATTATTTTTTTATTTTAGCTTTTCTTTCATTAATTTTGGTTGATAAATATAATTTGAAAGACTTTGACTTTGCAGCGCCCCATTTCATTGGTCCTTGCATTAAGCGAAGGAATTCCGGTCGTCGTCCAAGAAATTGTTTTCTTTTTCAACTTTGCGAATTTAGTGCGCAAAATATTATTACCCCCGGTATTGAATGAACCCGCTAATGTTTCTGTATTTAGATTGACAAACAAACATTTTCATTGCTTTATCGGAAGCCGGGAAATGTGGTGATGTTGACTAAAATGCTTACGTATTGGAAATACTGAGATGAAGTAAATCCCGCAAAGTAATCTTGACTGAAATGCAGACAATCACATTTATTTGTCCGACAGAAAACATGCGATCGGTCACTACTCAACTCTGGCTTCTTGAAATTTGCATTGCTTTTCTGTCGGAACATCAACTCAACTATTTTCAGTTCATAACGTCACTTCTATCATGCCTTTCAAAATATTAATCATGTGTCATATTTTACAAATGTTCAATTAGCGGCCGAAAAATGTTGACGAAGCTCGGGCAAAGCTGGGTGCTTAGTAACTACTAATTCTCAAACACCACGTTTCAGTTAAACATCAGTATGTTAGATAAAATTATTCACGAAATTTTCAGAAAAGAATCCGAATATTTTTTTGAAACCGAGCAATATTTCCACTTGCTAAAACAAAATTAAAAAAATTGTTTGAAAGTTGTCAAAAACTTATATTGTGATCGTAGCTTTACAATGGATCGATCGTTTATCTGGTGAGGGTGGGCACCTGCCCAGGATAAAGAAATACCCAATGAGTCGTTACGTTACGGTCTTTCACAAAGATTTCTCGTTTTGAGAGGCTGTAATGATAGATTTACCGCCTGGACGGCGTAATGTAAACTGTAAATGATCGGTTACAAAAATCATTAAATAAAAAATACGAAATATCCTTTTTATTTTTACATTAACAAAAAAGCCCTTTCCTTTTAGATTTCTTGAATAAATAGCCCTTGGAGTTTTGCGGTATCACGCAGAAACTCGGTGAATATTTGATAAATTCGTTATTAGCACAGTTGTTATTTGAAATAATAATAAAGTGTTTATTCTGGTATGTGAGGAGGTTAGTGCAATCCTACGCATATCATATAACTGTTTTACATACATTGATTTATTAGAATAAATATTAGGGGAATGATACACAAAACATAAAACATGAAGAGGAAAAAAGAAGAAAAAAAAGTTCCTGAAAATAAAGCCTTTAACCGCGGAATTTAAATTGTAAAGAGTCAAAATCATTCTCCAGTATAATAATAATAATAATTGAATGATTTTTATAGCGCCGTTTTTGTAAAAAAAATCACCTCAAGGGCGCTGTACAAATATTACTTCCTATTATTTAATTAATTATGTACAGACAGATACAGAAAAACATACTTACCTGGCAGGTTGCTTCAGATGAACACAGTTTTATTAGAAAATTTAAGTACAGATATGAAAGTTTTACAGTTGCGTCGGAGATTGCGTTGAATGAGGTGGGCCTCCATGATGGGGATATTCCCGAAGTTGTTTATTATTTCCTTCATCCTAACCACCCGGGATAACATAATGACTATGCTAATAAGGAAATGTGTTTACATCATATCAAACCGCATTAGTAACATCATTATTTTGACAAAATTAATGAACCTCGTGGATGCATTTCAGTTGCCGTGGACATCGTTATATCAACAATGTTCATTAGTTGCAGTGAAATTCATATGAAACGCATAGCCTGCGGTCAGTGGTTTGGATTGACAGCTTTAGATGCGCAATTGTATTCATTTGGTATTAAAGAGTTGATCGACTCTATTTAAAAGATTCAGATTTTTTTTATGTGATACCACACAAGAGTCCCAACAGTTCCTTACTGTCTGGATCCAGTGAGACTATAGCGTCCCCGATTGGGGTACGTTGTTAGCCAGAGTCACGAAAGTCACCAAACACGGCTAAAGCCATTTCAAGCAACGTTTCGATTCTGAATGGTGGTCTTTCAACAGAGCGATACTGATAGTATCTACCACCCTGGAACATGCCGAAAATATACTACACATTATCTTAAATTAACAAATTGTGAAAGAATTAAATTAAATCAAATAAATTTACTTGAGCACGCCAGGATTTGAACCCGTGACCTCCAAATTTGTAGACAAGAATCATAACCATTCAACCGCGGAGACAATTTTTATAAAAAAGTGCGTACCATCATTATTCAACAAAAATATATATTTTTTTAAAACTACCTTCTGTTTTTAAGGAACTTTTCTGAAGACAATATTTGATTATGTTTAATCGATTAAGGACTTCCCAGTTACGTTATTAGTCACTTCTAGATCAGTGGTTTTGCGAGGGTTTCAGGAAACGACTTTTTCAAGAAAAATAATTTCTGGAAACTTTTTGTTTAACATCTTCGGTAATTTTTGTTGGCAGATTAGTCATTTTGAATTACCGGTCATAATATATTTTTAACAGTGATTACCAGTATTCAAAATAACATAGTGTGTCGTAATATTTAAGTGTTATTTTGGCTATCGTTTTCGGATGATTTATTTTAATTTATGTTTTTGTGATACAAATTTGTTAAATAGTTTTTTTTTCTCTGAATTGATATACCGGTTATATCGAAACTATAAACTTGTACTTCAAAAAATTATCGCATGTCTGTAAATAGACATATAAAAATGCATACTGATTATAAATATACGTATAATATGGCATACTAATTGTAAATACGAGTATAAAATAGCATTATAATAGTAAATAGACGTATAACATGGTACAATAATTGTAAATATACGTATAAAATGGAGTTCTAATAATAAATGTACGTATAAAATGGCATACTAATTATAAATATACATATAAAATGGCACACTAATTATAAATGTACGTATAAAATGGCATACTAATTATAAATATACGTATAAAATGGCTGAAGAAGATAATATTAACACATCCCAAATGAACCACGAAACCGAAAAAACAACAGAAATTAAAAAGATTTCAGTCACATCTGGGACTCGATCCCAGGACCTCTACCTATCCGAGGTAACCGCTTAACCAACTTAGCTAATGAGACCAGTTCAATTTACGCCATTTACACCGATATCATACTTCATGTTCATGTAAATGGCGTAAAATAAGTCAATAGATGTCTCATATAAATAAAAATCGGGTAGGTATATCCGAGACTCTATCCAGATTACAATTGAGTTTTGGATGAAACTTTGCAATCATCATAAGGATAGCAGCCAATAATATGGGATTTATAAAAATGGAGGATAATATTAACAAATCTTGAACATGAAGTATGATATCGGTGTAAATGGCGTAAATTGAACTGGTATCATTAGCTAAGTTGGTTAAGCGGTTAACCCGAATAGGTAGAGGTCTTGGGTTCGAGTCCCAGATGCGACTGAAATCTTTTTAATTTCTATTGTTTTTTCGGTTTTGTGGTTCATTTGAGATGTGTTAATATTATATTCTTCAATGATTAAAATATTACAATGAGGTTTATAAACTTCAATAAGTTATAAAATAAATTGAAGTATAAAGTGGCATACTAATTATAAATATACGTATAAAATGGCAAACTAATTGTAAATATGGGTATTAAATAGCATTCTAATGATAAATAAACGTAGAACGTGGTATAGTAATTGTAAATATACGTAGAAAATGGAGTTCTAATAATAAATGGACGTATAAAATGGCATACCAATTATAAATATACGTATAAAATGGCATACTAATTATAAATATACGTACAAAATGGCATATTAATTTTAAATGTACGTATAAAATGGCATACTAATTATAAATATACGTATAAAATGGCATACTAATTATAAATATACGTATAAATGGCGTTCTAATTATAAATAGACGTATAATAATAGTAGTAATTGGATGATTTGTATAGCGCCGTTTTTGTGAAAAATCACCTCTTCACGCTGATTAAATATAATATCCAACTAATGGTAAATAAACGTACAAATGGAATTAAATACATTTTATTCGAGTCACAAACAGAACATTTATAAAACGTGCTTGTATTACAAAAATGGTTAAAAATCCATAATGTCCTTGTACCAATGCGTCTGCAGCATTCTTATTGAATTAGACAGAGAATAAACACATAAATATAAAATTTATTAAACTAAGTATAAACTAAACTAATATATTACCTACGCCACCTTATAAAATAATAATATCCGGTGACAGTGCTGCGCTTCCGGGTCACAGTACTCAATACAATACAGAAATACACAACTTGTGTATTTCTCCCAAGTTGTTAAGGTACTCTTTCTGTCGTGCTGCACGCAACTCCTCGAATCCAGGAAGAAGTAATATGCCCGGATTCGGTGTCCGCCGCCACAAGACTGTGTACATAGAATACGAGTATATTGGAAACATACAAAAATGAAATGCTAAACTGACGTATTAAGTGGCATACAAATGGCAAATACACCTATAAAATGTCATTCTAGTGATAAGTACACATATAAAATGGCGTACTCCTGGTAAAAAGACGTATAAAATGACGTACTAACGGAAAATATCTGTATTAAATGGCGTACTGGTGGTAAACAGACGTATAAAATGACGTACTAACGGAAAATATCTGTATTAAATGGCGTACTGGTGGTAAACAGACGTATAAAATGACGTACTAACGGAAAATAGCTGTATTAAATGGCGTACTAATGGTAAATAGACGTATAAAATGACGTACTAACGGAAAATAGCTGTATTAAATGGCATACTAATGGTAAATAGAATGACGAATATACCGGAATTTTTTTATTTGACACCAGTTATAGCGGAATCGACTGACTGAAAAGGGGTAAGATATTTACGTAAAAAAATACAAACATTCAATAAATAATAATTCAATTTTGTCGGGAAATAAATATCGATAAATAATGTCTTTCCGTCACATACATAAATAAGTACGCCGTTCAATCCCCAAAAGTTCAACAAATAAATAAATAAAGCGAATAAAACGATATTGCGCACGATTTTCACGTGATCGGAAAATGGAGAGGTCTATTACGCTCATGAATAAATAAAGCATTCGAAGTTGATTACATTTCTACGGAACCTATTATCCGTCCGTATCTTTAGCCGAACGTAGTCTAAATCCACTCACCACTCACCATGGGAAAAGTTCAGTAGAGCGAAAGCTCCAATCAACTACGCATTAGGGTCCTCTAGACAAAAGCTCTCCAATTTTTACGATCTCGTACTTCACCGGGTGAGTTGCTCCGTCAATTGATTGGATGGGCAAAGTGAGGGGTTTAACCACATTTTGAATAATTTATGCCTTAATATGTCCGCATTGTAATTTAACGTTTTAATCTGGAGTGACCTACCAGGAAAGTATGTTTGTGTATTTGCATATAATAAGATAAACCCTAGCAAGTAGTATTTGTAAAGCGCCCCTGAGGTGATTTTTCACAAAAGCGGCGGTATAGAAAGCATCCAAGTATTATTATTATTAATATTATTACCTATATATGCATCTGTAAGAAATCAGTATAAGTACATTTATTTACTTATACTGATTTCTTACAGATGTTCTAATTTACGAGAGAACAAACCAGTTATAAAAATGCACTTTTTTCTACATAGATTACATAAAATTACACTCTGTTAACACTCTGACAAAGGTTACAAAAAACATAAAATTACAAAAACTAACTTGATCATAATACAAACAGAAGAAAGAGGTACAAGTGACACATAATATAATTAGCCCAATCATTGTGACATAATTTTAAGTAATAGCAGGACGTTGTTTCTGAAACTCAACAAATTATCGAAAAAAAATGTCTTCATTAGTACACTTTATTATAATAGTCGAAACATTTGAGACAAGGGGCTAAAGCAGGCAATATTATTTTTGAACGTATTCAGGTGGAATGTGTCATGGCGTCTTAAACAGGAATTAGGAACATTTATTTCCTTATTGCTAAGAAATACTATATGATCGAGATGAAAGTGAATTATTTTATATAAACATTGAATCAATCAATTGGCTTCTAATTTTAAGTAAATTAAAGTTGAAGTCTTTAAGATGTACGAGTATCTCGTACGATCTAAGATAGTCATGGATAGTAACGGATTCAACAATGTTTTCATTTTGGTAGTAATGAGGATTCAAATTCCATTTCTATATTCCAGTTTACTTCTTATTAAGGCGCTGTAAAATGATAGAATTGATTAAGGGTCTTGAATGGTTTACATATTCTGTAAATAAATCCATTGAATAAGTTCGAATGATTTAATCATCATAATGTCATTAACTTATACGTCAAATATGAATTTCGAATCAAAGAAACTTAAATTTAACGAAATTTAAACTTAAATTGCCCATGCTCAGTCTTCTACATAATGAGATGGGTGAACATAGGCAATGAAATTAAAGGAGAACTGTTAGAGTGAGTCAAATAACGTCTAGGTGATAAGTGAAGAACGACTAGCAATTCACAACGAACTTTTGCATTTAATTCTGAAAATAGGAATGGGTCTTGAAATTGTAAAGACAATTTAAAATTACAATATTGAAATGAGAATGAGGAGGTATTGCATGTCATTCTTGAGTGTTTTATAATGTAACGTAATGGAATTATGCAATGTACGTACGTATGGAAGTTTATATAGTTTATACACATAGGATATAAGTACGAAATACATTGTGTCAAGATATCCGATGACACTCGAGCGGATTTAAAGGTAGACATAATCCCAGGGAGAGATGATACGATCGAGTGACTTCAATCAGGTTATTTCAGTATTCGAAATATTAGTACCTAGAATAAAATATTTCAGAATGTGGATGAAACAAGGAGAATGTGACTTGGCACGAGGGGAGTGACAGTTGTTTCTTACCTACCTTCTGCCTACCTCGGTGTTAATTTATTGTAATAATTTATTAACTTTTTTACAGCCCCGTTCACTGATTAAAATCACCTAAAAGGACCTACATATTTTGTTAAAGTTTGAATCCCCTTTTAGAAAAAAATATGTTTTTAGGTTTGTTAAAAATTACAAAATTGGTTCTGATCTTAGACCAAGTAGAGGGTTATTCCAACAGTGTGGACCCAGCATATTAAAAACTCTTAGCTTCCGTACGAAAGGGTTCAACCAGTATATTTGATGCATCAGACTTGACCGACCGGAGCGTGAGTTGCCTCCAAGAATGATAAAAAATAACTCATGATACTAAATATCCTCGTTATAAAGTCATTACGTAGTTTCAATCCTCTTGGGACACCATTTACACTATGTAATTATCAAATTTTTAATGCCAGGATATTAAAGGAACTAATAACAACTGTAATGTAAAATCAGCCAAGTCGTAAAAAAGAAAAAAAAAAAGAAATATTAGTCAAACTTTAAAAATATACTATTATAACATTAAAGTATGGAAACTTTACAGGGTGTAATCATTAAAATAACCGACAATTTTCTTGACCATTAATAAGGGCGTTAGTAATAAAAATGAAAACATTTAAGATTTTAATTATATTTACCGAAGTACAAATAATATAAATAGATCTAAGGATAATTTCGTTTATAAGTGACTTTACCACAGTTTGATTTTGCTTTCGTAAGGTGAAACAGTCCACGTGTAATAATAATTACCTAGCATAAATTTTTATTAATAAACCGTTTTTAAAACTAAATAATAATATCGTCTTCAATTGAAGTAAAATCACTTACTGTTGGATATGGACGAAACTTAAATTCAATCTCGTTACACACCCGATCTGATTCTTAATTCATCATTCCTCAGATCAGGCTTTGCAACCCTTCGATTATTAAACGCGCGGCACCATAATTACGGTGCGGATACTATGGGCGTCATCGCAAAGTCGCCGGAGATATTGTCCGTGTACAGGACTCCATCTAGCGTATAGAATTCCACGCCGCAATCCATAAAAATTGTTCGCACTTGTCCGTAGTTGCAAACCCCCTCAGACAGATAGTCAGTAATTCCGAGCAGCGCTTTCGCGGTCTGATTCCCTAATTCTAGAAATTAAGAACTGTATTCCGTATTCAGTTGTGGCGTTGTAGTCACTACGCATCTGTTCCATCGATATGTCTAGGTCTTCAGGGGGCAAGTTAGCAAAGTCATTGCGAGACACTAGTCAGAAGTTACTAATTCATTTCTCAATGCCCGGAGCAATTCTGTTTGTGTTAGTCCTAGCGCAGCTAAGCCGTCACTTTCACTAGTCGAGTGAATCCGTACTCGGTAGGGTGCATATTTATTTGGCTCGTAATAGTGTATTTAAAAATGATATCGTTATTTACTATGTTAAGGCGATCCACCGGCTAACATTCCAAAAAAATCACCCTCTCCTTATGCAGGTGGCAACAAGGTTGAGATTTCCGCTTAACATCGGCCGAATGATTCGATTTACGCAAAAAAACCATCACCAAAATGCGCGTTTTATTCTATTCTGTAAATCTCAGATATAATTATTAAAATGTTTTACCTTCATATTCTAAAAAACTTAATTTACCACAGTGACCAATACGACAATATCGGAATTTGTAAGTAGGAGAGTTTGGGTTTTAATTTTTTTTTTTAATGTGTGAGTCTTTATTTTTTTCTACGCTTATAGAAGGACACACCAAAAAAATGCCCGGTTAAACGAAAGGCCAAGGTGTGATCTACTTGCAGTATTTTATTGAAGCATCTATGATACGTTTAGACTATCAAATTCTCAAACCGAAAACACATGATTTTGAATTACTTCCCATTGCGGTGCCTTAAGATATATACACATTTTTCGTATTATTTATTATCAAGTTGAGTAAGATTTTTACTGTCGTAATTATTTTATGTTTAAATATATTATTTTCAACACAAGCGCTATTTGCAATGCGAACCATTCCCCCGTTTTATTTATATTATATATTCTTATTATCATTATATATCTTTTATTATATATATTTAATTATTAAATTTTTTTATGCATTAAAGGAACGAATTAATTGAAGAAATTCACAACACGAGGTGAATCTTACTGAATCGATTCACTATTGCAAATGAATATGCCAATGTTTTCTTTGTGGTTTTGTACAAACCATTATATAATAAATTAATTTTGATGCCTATGCCCAAGATAACTCTTAATCATTTAATTAAATTATTATCATTATCATGAAATATTTGAAAACTTTAAATTAAAATGGAGTTCTATACATTAAACTTGATCACAGCAAAAATAATTAAATTCTTCTTTACAAGGTACCTAATTAGACTATTTGAAAAAATATCACATACTTTTTCAAGCTAAACATAGTTTCATCAAGCTAACAATAATTACATAAATCACTCCATTAATCAAAAGTGGGCATGAAAGTTCATTGCTCAGGGGGTCTCCCCGTGAGACATCCCTCTGGTCACATTAGTCCTTCATTCTTTCCCCAATAGTGCAATCGGGCGGAATCTCTCCGCTGTGTCCCTGTTATTGATGAGTACTCATGACCCAGTGACTTTTGGCAGGGTTGCCAACTGAACTATGTTATTGTATTAACTATAATATAATACCGACTGTCTAGGAACGGACTGGTCCCAAACCAGTATCAGAAAAAAATCAAATCAGCCTCCCCTTTTTTTATGAATACCTCACAAGAGTCCCAACTGCTCCCAACCGTCTGAAGCCAGTGAGACTATGGCATTCCCAAATGGAGAATGTTATGAGGCTGAAGGTATTGGGGAGGGGAAGAGGAAGGTGGGGAATACCTGGCTATTCAGATCTGGTCACCAAACACGGCTAAAAGCCATTGCAAGCAACGTTTCAATTCTGAATGGTTCTCTTTCACCAGGGCGATACCGAGAGTATTTTCCACTCTGGAACGTGCGCAAATATACTATATATTATTATTAAATTAATTAATTGTGAAACAACACAAATTAATTAAATAAAATTTAATCGCGCACGCCAGGATTTGAACCCACGACCTTCGGATTCGCAGTCGAAAGCCTTACCCCTCGACCATGATAAAATCAAATCACTATTTGAGCGTTAGTTTTTTTTTTTTTTTAAATGCACTAGTATGCATTTCTAAGATTCTGGCGAGTTATTTTTTTGATACACATAGTCGAAGATGATTTTTTTAATATAATGGACGCATAATTCTTCGGCGTAAAATGTTATCGAACATTGCATTTTAATATCTGTGGGGTATACGGCCCATAAGATTATTGATTACATTCGTTTAATCAGAAAAATATTAAATTCCATGCTACAAAAATGTATAATCCCATTTTAAATTGTGTTTAAAATACCACGGAGATACATAAGTTAAAAATAATATTAAAATATGGATAAAAAACGTGGAGATGAGGGAATCACAATAAAAAATATGTAGACAAAACAAGTATCAGTAACACCAACACAATAACCAACAAATCCGCATCAAAATAGGAATCCCTAGTGAGGAGAACAGTGAATATAAGGAACTATTTTAATAAACTTATTTTGAACAGTTTAACACGAGAAATATTAATGTGTCTTACAAAGTATTTAACAATTTTTTAAAAAGGGTAATCATTCCATCAATAGTTATTGATTATATTCGTGATTTTATGATTATTTAATACTACTTCAGGAAGAAAATACACACAATTTATTTAATTATTACAGTAAAAGACACATAGATACTGATCATATACCTAGATGTATTATACATTAATTATTATTTATATATTATATTGTATACGCCCTATATGGTATTTTATATATTTTGTTATAATTTTTATTATTATAATAGTGAGACAGGTCTAAAACATATTATGGTAGGTATATCTATAAATTATTTTTGTTGATAAGAACTTGGTTTATCGTTATATTACAATATAACATATGTATCAATTTTTATAGGCTTCACGACTATCTTTATTTAATCTCCTCTATGCTGTGCTCTTATCAAAGCTGAGTCGACGTCATATACACGAGTATCTTGAATAAATAGTTGTGTCTCTAAGAAATGTACTCATCTAACGCAGTGCCTTCTACAATGTACTCAAAGAAAAGACAATGCTACCATTACTAGCGGTCGGGTATAGAAAATGGGATGTCACGTCCGGGGGGAATATGGGAATTTATTACAGGTTGGGCTTGGAATAGATAAAAAGTTAAAACCACAGGCTTTTTACTCGGACAAAGTTAAGTTAATATATTTTTTTCTGATCGTACGGAATATCTAAAGGTTATCGGGGATTACGATCAGTACAACGATTTTATTATTTTAATCTGCGTTTATGATGCAATGCATACCAATCTGATTAGAAAAATATATATTTTATTTAATCAATATGTCATCATGTCTTTTTGGTATTCACCTAGTTGATAGGTACCCACTTCAATAATTTATAGCTCGTGATATTGTTAATAGCATTGAAACCAGTTGCGTTACTTCAAAAACTCCAGGCAGAGTAAGCTATGCAAATTCATAACGTCCGATTTCACCGTTTGAGAGCTTTCACTACTTCGAGACATAGATTTCTTGCGTTACAATCAACGAATACAATATTGCTAATAATTATCCACAATAATTATTTCGGCTTCCTTTGAAGTTTCATTGAATTTCCAGGTATAATATTTTCTGAGGTTGGTTCGAGCGCCGGTCCAGCAAACAGCGACGTTTATCCGTTCTGAGATCTGAGTGTTGTCTATATTATTATTTACACTGTGTTATTGGTCGTGCCGTGTTAGGTGAGTAATGAATTGTGATGTGTCTTCACTAAAGTGCAATGAATCATCCTCCATTTCGGGCCATGCGAGGAGTATTGGATTTCTTGTTTGGCGCCGGCCCTGCGGAATGCGGAATAATGCACTCAAACTTATTTTAAAAGGAGAAACAAATATAATGTAGCAATGGTGTGATGAAAATGAATGGGTGTAAGAACGAAATTTTAACGAAATGAGCAAATCTGTATTTTTTATTTATTATTTGTGTATAATAAGACATACAACGAAGTTGCACTAGTATGAGTTATTAACCAAACTCATTGCATGACTGTTAATTACGTTTTTTACATAATCATTTGTTTTACAAAGTTTTCAAACCAATTATTTATATGAAGATATGAAACCAAAAAAATACAACAGGAAAATTAGATTTTTATATTCGTTCCACAGTTTTATTTTACCTAACCGAATAAAACCTCAGTAAAATTATATTGTTCTAATACCTAGCCTCAAAGACATAATAGAAATGAAACTTTGTTGAAAATCCTATTTAAATAATAACTGTGGTATATTATTTGTGAAAATATTCCTGTTAATCAATTAAAATTAATTTGAGAAAATTGATTGTTCAGTTGTGCATTTTTTTACTTTTCGTGTCTTTGTATTTTTATAAGATATTATTCGTTGATTGGGTGAGTAACTTAATAGAACACATCTAGCGGAAGAGGTAGTAACTGTTTTTGAGGGATAAAATGATACCCAACAGGAAAGGCCATCAAAAAACTTTTGTATAAAGCATTCACCAAAAACAAACTTTATTTTTTATTTTTATAGTAACTCCACACAGGAGGCCCTAAGGAAAATAATTTCCCTCAAGGCCTATATCATCTTAGGGGATGCTGTGTGGAGGGTTTATTTAGAGGATAAGAAAATTGAAAAAAAAATCTTTTTTAAATGTTGTTGGATGGAGGAAATGCAGAAGCCGGCAGATTATTCCACAGTCAAGCTGTTGAATACAAGAACGAGTGGTAAAAGCGACTCGTTCTCTTGTGACAAATGTCAACCGTGCACAAATGTTGGGCGCGCAATTGGCGTGTTTTCCGACTATGCACCGGTGCCGAAGGGATCAATGACGCTAGTTCCTCAGAGCATCTTCCATTAAAATACCGGTAGAACAAGGACAGCATTCCTACCTGACGTCTGTGCTCCAAAGATTGCAATCCATTTGTTAAGATAGGCGAATCTATCAAACGGAACGCCCGTTCTCCACAGAGCCAAGGGTTTTTTCAGATATTTTGGGGCTTTCGACCATAGGTGGCTTCCAAATTCAGGGTCAGCAGTTGTGTACTATTAAAGTATCTGCGGGGTCTGTACAATACGCCCAGCTTGCGAGAGGGTAATTTTACTCTGGCTTCTTAACTCTAAATAAAAGCAGTACGTATTTACTGCCGACGCTGTGCAAACTGCAGTAGTTTTGGCATATTACGGGAAACAAAAAGCGTGAACACTTAAGCTCATAATGTTGGGAAAAGTATTCCGCAAAAAAGTTCTGGCAGAATACAAACTTCGTAGTAGAAGACCTTCTAGGTGTTCTTTTTTTCATAGCACAACATAAAATTTTAGAGTTACAGGTTCCAGTTAACCATGTTGTTGGTCAACCTGCGATAGGAGCGTTACGAAAAGCAGATTTAAAACGCAATGAAAAAAATAATCAACTATTTGGTGCCTTTGATCAACCTTAATTGAGTGGGGTTAACCAAAATTGTTATTTTATTGGTATAGAATTGCTGTACTAATTTGTTTGTTAAAAGAGTCGCATCTGCAAATCGTCAAGTAAGCCATGCAAATGAAAGTTAATTATAATTTCTTCAAACGATTGGTATTCACTTTGTGGCGTCATTATGAGTAAATGAATTAAATATTATACTTTCTATTCACCACTTTATTAATATAAAGATATCTACGTGTTTAGAAAGCGATACTTTCTTCATCAGGAGTAATAGTAAAAATAATAATACCAAGAAAATGATAAAAATTATAACATAATGGAAAAAAATTATAAACATAAACAAAAATTGATTAAAATAGGTAAGTAATTAATCAAAAATGTTAATTAAAAATTATTAAGAAAATTTATTACAAAACATTGTTTAACAAATTAAGATTAGATATCAAAAATAAATTATTATTATTAATGTGAAAATAAAGCCAAGGGATAGATATTAAAAAAAAAGATTATTTTTTTAATTTAATTCGCTATTAACGCTTTTTCTGATTTGTAAAATTTAAAATTTGTCTCATTGTAAACCGGTTGTATTTGTATGTAAATTTTTTTATTATTGAGTTAAAAGAAATGCATAATTATTTCACTTTCTTAAATTAAATTTATATATTAATTAACTGCACACATACATATTATTATTAACCAATTTTAATTGTACTCTTATACATTATATTACATAATATTAAATTATGTTATTTACATACTTTATTTATATCAAATGAATGATTGGTTTCTAAAATATGATTTATATTCAGAATAGTCGTTATTATTTAAACACCAAAAAAAAAAAGTTTATTAGTTCCTATTTTGGCCACCTGCGGAGATATGCCTGAACGATTGCGTCTTCCTAGTGTGATATTTGGAATAACTACACTCCATGTAAGCAAATCCAAATAATTATATTAAATTTCTCGCCATTTCCAAGATGCAAAATTCTTTTAAACGTGCCCATTTATTTAGTTTTAAATTTATTTAGTTTTAAATTCCGTTCTTAATTTTAACGAGTTGTGCGAAATTGTAGGAAATGTCCCAAAGTGAAAACTTGGTTTTCTCTTACTGATAATAATTTTAATGCGGCGTTTAAATAACGGTATTTTTTCAGAGTATACCAAACAAGTTTACAGTAATAATGAAGGCAAAAAAATGTTAATTTAGAAATACTAGAAATAAGAAAA
>JAHDVE020003988.1:0-37667 GCA_022606495.2 Halesus radiatus
TTGTGGTTCCTTGTTGTATGTGTTTTTGAGATCTAGTGTTTCTAATATGTGTGATTGTTGTTATTTCTTGTTTTTTGTATTGTATAATGTAAATAAAATTTTATAATATTGATTTAAGTTATGGAAGTACCATAGCTTTTTTTATTATTGTGACAGCTGTTTCGGCATTTTCAAACTGAGGTTAGGCCACATCGAGATGACTTATTTATATAATTCTATTTACCCCTACCCAATTTCAATTTTTATGGCGCCTAAAATGATTTATTACCGATTTACTGAGAAAACAACTGTGATAATGGATTCTCCTGTGAGGTACTTACATTTGGAATTTATTTTCCCCGCATTAAACGAAATATATTTTTTAATTGATTTATAATTTTGTGAAAGCTATTAACTTGTGTTGTATTGATTAGGTCCTGTGAACACACTGAGTAGTGGGGAATAAATAATTTTACTTACTTTATTAATTAATATCATATTGATATCATTCGTTCGTTTATTAATTTCCTATTGTTCAAGTTAGCTTAATATAAGACCCTTTCTTTCTATATGTAAGGGTTGAGGCTCATTTTTGTCAAGCGAGACAATTCATTAAGAGATGTTTTATTAAAAAAAAAGCTAAAATACTTGTAGAGCTTAATCATAACATAATTAAATTTGATTAACATAAATTTTTTTTATTAAATGAGTTCTACGAATTAAATACAAAAACAATTATTAAATATGTGAAGTTGCCATTCTTTAGTCCCGGATTATTAATTAGGTAAGTTTAACCTTACATCAGCGCCCTTGAGGTGATTTTTCACAAAAACGGCGCTATATAAATCGTCCAATTATTATTATTATTAGTGATTTTTGGTCGGTATGACTTTTTGCATTGAAAATGTATGTTAGAAATTAGAAAAAATAATTTATCTGCCGATGATGCGGTGTTAATTGCTAACAGTATGGAAGTACTACAGTCCCTCGTATCTAGGATGAACCAAGTATGTGTAAAGAACGAGCTAATGGTGGATGTAAGTAAGTATAAAGTCACGGTGTTTGAAAGAGAGAGTAGGAAAACAGTGTGCAATATAGCTGTGAATGATAATACTTGAAGCAGGTTTGAGCATACTTCCCAAATATACATGAGTTTGTATATTTAGGAAGTATGTTTACGAGAGATGGAAAGACAGAGATAAAAATAGGTAGGGATATTGAAAGGAGAGTGAATGCAGGAAACTTCATTAACGGAGGACTGAACGCGGTTGGCGCTAACAAAAAGTTGTCCAAAGAAGCGAAGGTTGCAGTCCGCAATGGAGTGCTGATGACAACCCTGATGTGTAGCAGTGAGGCATGGAATTGGCAGAAGAAGGATGAAAGTAAACCGAATCCCGTAGAAATGAGGGCTCTGAGGCGAATGTGTGTAAAACCATGTATGATCCTGTGAAAAATGTTGAGATTCGTAAAGGTCGCATGGCTGTAAGCGTAATGAGTGAGATTAAGAAAGGTACGCTTAGATAGTTTAGGGATGTAGAGTGAATGATCGAAGAAAAGAGTGCAAGGAGAATAAATGACGCGAGTGTGAATGGAAGAAGAAGCCGGGGACGCCCGAGGAACTCACGGCACGATCAAGTGAATCAAATACTTGAGTTGGACCATGTCAGAAGTCGGAATAATAGAATAGAATGTATGTGACGATGTATGAATGTGAATGAAGCGAGAAGTGTATGTTAAGATCGAGTTGTTTGGCGGCCCGTCCTCTCTGACTACCCCTTCAGCGAAACGGGGTGATAGTTAAACAGTTAGCTAGTTATCTTTCTTACTTGCACCCATTGTCGTGTAGAATAAAAATCTGAAGTTAGTGCACTTTACCCCGAATATCATGCATAAATATTTTTATTTATCCGTTACAGAACGTACTTGGATGATTTTACAAAAATAAAATAATTTATTTGTTTCCTCTCATCCATCTTACATACTATTAATTCGACTGTAGACCCAAATTATCAAAATCCAAAGAGAAACACCTATTATCAGACAGAATGAACAAATATAGACAATTGACAAAAAATATGACGTACCTACTTGTTATGGTTTGTGGAACAGAACTTTACTTCCATTTCAAAGAACTTCCTAAACTTCTCAAAGACTTAAGTTGAATAATTGTATTCGTGATTCATTCAAAAATATTTTTGAAAGGGCTTTTTTATTGCTTTTTAATCTCCCTATACTTCTTAGAAGCAGCGTGGCGCCTAGAACCGATGACTTGAAAACCGTATGTCGATGTCAAAGTGCCGTGGAAAACAATCAATCTTCGTACAATCATAGAAAACTTGGAACGAAAAATAGGCCACCTCTTTACGAAACTAATAAAAAAACACTCTCACTCACGTAAAGCTGAACCCCTTTTCATTTAAACGCAAATACTTTCTTAAAAATACGACATGTTCTAGATCAGAATTTTCGACAGTAAGAAATTATTAAAATTTTGTCAAGTAAATGAAAGAGCACTAGCAAAAAGGTGTAATTGAAAATAACTGTTGGTTTTTCGCGTATCTAATTTAATTCAGACACTTTCATATGCGGATGAATTTATAAAAGTTTTTTTGCAGTATTCAATCAAGTGCTTTACTTCTGGCATGGAAAACATCATTGTTTTCGATTCCCCTCTATAAAATAATCTGTTCCCAGAAAGGAGATAATCGTATTACGTTATGACTCCATACTGACTTATGGGAAGTGAACGGGAATATTTGGCAGGCTTTTTGACGCCTTGTCAATAATTGACATTTAATGGAATTGTTATTTTCTGATCTCAAATTATTGACGCTATGCTTGGCGTCAGATTTGAGGACAATTCTTTATACCCATTGATATTTTATCACTATTTAAAGCTTATGGTTTGTTTTCTTTTAATTTAGAATCTTATGGAGGCTGTTTTCAAAGTTTTATTTTTTATTTTTCTATTAGTGGCGAACTTTTAATGTGGAAAAATACTGAGCTCTGAAGTTTTTAATGTAAAATTAAAAAATAATAAAGTTTTCTTACGTACCTTCATAGCATAAATCTGTTTTCTGAGAAACATAAACTATAAAAAAATATATTTTTTGATTTCATTGTAGTTGATAGAATTTTTGTATTGAATTTATAGTTGAATGTAACTTTTTAAAGCGTGAAAATTTTTTGTTTTTTTCAACAATAAAAGAATGAAAAAAACATTATGTCATTCTGTTGTAGTCAAATGCTTTGTTTTTTTTTTTTTAAATAATAATATTATAATTTTTATAGAAAAATAACGAATGTTTTATTTTTTTGTGATACCATGCAAGAGTACCAGCTGCTCCCAACCGTTTGGAGCCAGTAAGACCATGGAATTCCAAATTGGGGTGTGTTGTACGGCTGAAGGTATTGAGGAGGGGAAGGAGATGAAGGAAAGGTAGGGAAGTACCTAGCCATTCAGTTATAATCATCAAACATGGTTAAAGCCATATCAAGCAACCTTTCCATTCTGAATGGTAGTCTTTCACCAAGGCGATTCTGACAGTATCTACGGTACTCACAACCTGCCCCAAATGCACTACGTATTATTTTAAATGAATTAGTTGTGAAATAACACAATTTAATCAAATAAAAATTATTTACGCACGCCGGGACCATAACGAAGGATCGTAACCACTCAACCATGAGAACCTTCGTATGTAAAAAAAATATTTATAAATTTGAAAGTATAATAAAATAAATAATTAAGGTATAATTTCCATAAACAAATTATCAATTCAATTCGTCTGTCGTTATTTGAAACAATTGGTTTGTTTTCTCCATGATGAAACATTATGCATTTGAAGTAAAAACGGCTTTATTTTTCCCAAATTATAAATTTTATTTTAAACTACTGTTAGCTTTGACTTAATTTTAGCTTTCGCATTTTAACATTTACTCAAAAAAAATGCAACGTTGTAATATCGTGCGACGTTCTGCAAAATGAACTTATCCAACACAAAACTCAATAGATAATATACAACACATTATATAATCTAAGATAAAAAAAATAAAAAAAACGTTTTGCTTTTAGATAAAGGAAGTAAACGGTTTATATTACATATATTTTAGTATTGGTTTATTTGGTAAAACGTAGGGGGATGTAAAAATTGCACAGATTTATTTTGTCGGGAATTTCTAGGTTCAGTGGGTTGCGTTGACATAACGTCATTTTTATCATGAGCTGTGGAATTTTTAAAAAATTATCCTTATGAAAACACATGACTAAACGCCAGTGTTTGATTCATATACTCGTATTTAATCGTGATACAGGGTGTTAAAATATGTGCCTGACTTACTTTACCTACGGCATTTTATATGAATGAGAAGGAAGAATACACATACGAATTTTTTTATATGAATACCGTCACAACTGCTCCCAACCGTCTGGAGTAAGTGAAACTATGGCATTCCCAATTGGAGAATGTTGTAAGGCAAAAGGCATTGGAGAATGGAAGGAGAAGGGAAAGAGGAAGGTGGGGAAAATACCTGGCTATTCAGATCTGGTTACCAAACACGGCTAAAAGCAATTTCAAGCAACGTTTTAATTCTGAATGGTGGTCTTTCACCAGGGCGATACTGAGAGTATCTTCCACTCAGGAACATGCGCAAATATATAATATATTATTTTTAAATGAATTAATTGTGAAGCAGCACAAATTAATTAAATAAAATTTGTTTGCGCATGCCGGAATTTGAACCCGCGACCTTCGGATCAGGAGTCGGGAGCCTTACCTCTCGACCATGATTTTGCAACCGAACAGAGTTTTTAACGGTAACGGTATGCTTTCTTCTAGATTTTAAAATTAAATTTTTTTTATTGCATTATAATTTTCCTGTAGTAATATTTTAACATAATTTCGAAAACCTTCTTAAAAAATTAACAAACTTACAAAAAACGTGACCTAATTTATAATCCATACATAAAACCATGTACAATGTTACCTTAGAACGGGGTACCCCGGTAACGTCACATTTTTTGCGACTTTTGTAAAACATCATGAAATAAATAAATACGTTTCTTAAAAACCAATCATTCTTTTGACATAAAAAAGGTTTAAGATTTAACATACAAATACAACCGGTTTACAATTAGAAAAATTTCATATTTACAAAATCAGAAAAAATGTTAATAGTGGATTAAGTATAAGTAATAATCAAATATTAAAAAAAAAAACGGAATCTCTTGAATTCATTTTCATATTAATTTTAATAATAAAAAAAGCCTTTTTTATTTTCTGATTTGTTGACATATTTGTTATTCAATGTTTTACAATATTTTTTTATTAACATTTTTGATAAATTACTTGCTGTAATCAATTTTTGTTTATGTTATAATTTGCCTTTTCTTATATTATTGTGTTCTATGTTCTGTGTTCCTGTGTGGTGTTACTGTAAAAAATGTTTTTCATTTGCCTATACTTGACAATATTATTTTTTAGTATGCCATATATTCCTGATGAGGAAAGCATCGCTTTCGAAACATGTTGATATGTATATATATTAATAAAGTGGTCAATACAAAGTTATTTTTAATTGATTCATAAATAAATATAATGTTAAATGCCAAAAAGTCAAATTGTCAATTTGTAATGACGTCAGATTGGATTGGCGCAATAACATGGGCTTGCATTAATTATATTCCGGTAAATTGATGTATATTTTCATAGAACTTTTATGATATGAAAATGGGATTACTTTAATCATAAGTCATATCGATCATGTAAACTAATCGTATCAATATTTTTATTTTCATTGTTTTATTTTGCGTAGCGATCGACGGGCGTGGAGTACGATGGACTCTTGAGTTATATTATTCTCAGAATAAAAACCTATCGATCCATTAGCCTCAATATAATAAAAATCATATAATAATCATATAATCAAAATCAAACTCTCATGGATTCCGACATATTCTTTGATACATGTAGTGCTTTTAAAAGAAAACTGAAAGCTGTTTTCAAATAATAATATTAAACAAACAAACTTCAACAAACAGTGTTTGGACATTATGTGCTTTTTTATTGTTCCCTTGTATGGCAATATTTTAAATTTAATAATTATTTTTTCCCTTACATTCATGTAAGTATTATTTTTAAAGTTTGTTACCTTCTGTTACTCTATTATTTACCTTCTTTTACTTGTTTACTTTCTGTTATTCTATTATTTAGAAATTTTACACCTTTTCATAAATTTTCTGTGTAACACAATCTTAAATTCATTAACTTGTGTAAATATTATTTTTAAAGATTATTTTGTTTATTTATCTTTATCACATTAATCAGTGAGAAATAGGTTAGGGTACCGGCGAGTTCTCCAAATATTTCTATATTGTTTCAATATTACTATTGTCTGTATCTGTATTTTCTCCATAAATAAAAAAAAAATAAAAAAATACGCAAAACAAATAATTAGTAATACCTTTGATCATCGACAGTATTAATATCTCTGCAAGGCCACGGCCTCTGCCCTCCTCTGATCCAACACTTGGGCCGGCGCCTCGTAGCAGCCGAGTTGGTAGACCTTTCGAACCGACGCAGTCTGCAGCAGCACTTTGGTAAACATACAATAAATATCGATGACTTGGCATTTAATTGTAGACATATATTATATTGAAAGTGCAAATTGTCATTACTATGGCAAAACCACGCTACTCACTTGGTCTTCGAAATTTGTTCTTCACATTCAAATGTTTCCCCATATAGTTTGTTAAAAAAAAACATGCAAATCATCGTAATTATTATTTTAACGTTTGTTAAAATCACAATTTTGACCCGTAAATCTAACATTTAATATTTGGTTGTTTAAATACAAAAAAACGCCTTTCAATCTAATTATCTCCTTTGTTAAACATTGAAGAATAATAAAAATAAAACATAAAAATTTCCTGGAATCTGATATAGAATCATCAGATTCTTTCGGAGAGTAATACTCATTTCGGAACACCGTTTGATTAAAGCAAAAAACATACACTTGAATCATTCGTATTTTTTTACTTTTCTATGAGCCATGATTGTGTTGCAATTTAAAATCTTTTAGGAGATAGCTGCCCTCTTATTTTTCTCCACTTTTAAATGTGAGGCTATACGTGTACACGAATCGCTTTTTAAATTTTTTCGCTTGGCTTTATAGTGCATAACGATGGGTTAGTTGAGTTTTTAGAACAACCGGTCTAGTAGATGAACATGCTGAACAAGTTAGAAAACAATTAGTTCAGCCATTAAAAGTTTGGGAAGCTCCAATGGGTCCAGCCCTCATTATAAAAGGCCTATTTACTTAAGCATATATGAACAGTCATCTCTACACTCGGTGGCAAGCATGAAAAATTGCTAGCGTTTCATTTTTAATACCTTTTTTTATAACCGCATATTGAACGGTATTTATTCTAGCAATGTATACATATATTTAGTTAACTTTATAGATATTCCGCTGAGAGACACGTTATAGTCTCTCACTCTATCTCATAAATAACGCAAATGATAGAACAAGAGGTTACATGAAGCTCATACTTCCGTTTTTCCCAATCCTACTGAGCAACTGTTGGACCGAAATTTTGCCTCAACACTATTCAAATGCACAAATACGCTCTTTAAATAAAACTGGAGAGAACTTAACTTATTTTACTTATTATAAGTTACGTTTTGTCCCATTTTTCACGAAGGAAAAACGTCATTTGTCAAATATTCGAAACGTATAATGTTCTTTTAGGTATTTTCAAAAGTCAAGCTAACACTTTATTTCAAATATGTTTTTAACGCATACGTTTGTGAAGTTTAAAATGTTGATTTATCCATTAGTATTCAAAACAATCGATGTGTACAATGAATACAACATTAACTAATCTTTATTAATTTCACATTGAAAATTTATACTTTGATGTCATTTTACTGTCTATAAAAGTGGGCGGGCACTATTTTATTGACCATGAAAGTGTGTGGGTAGTATTTTATTATCTGAGTTTTTTTTGTTAAAACCACGGCATATCGATATTTTTAAAGAATGCCGTTCGTTGAATAGCAGCTGTCATCCGAGAGTATCGGACAGCAGTTAAGAAAAAAGTCTCTACGCCCAAGGAAAACGAAGAGGAATTTTCCTCAGAAAGAACCTGAACAGATCTCCAGGGCGATGTTGATAGTATCCGTCACTAAAATTATTGTATAGAAACATGAAATGTTTCTTGAAGAGCCAGGTACTTCTCAACCTTCCTCCTCTCCATGTTCTTTCCTTCCCTACACATTTAGCCACACAACATGCATCAAATGAAATTGTCACAGCCCAACTAGCTCCGGACAGTTGAGACTTTTGCGCGATAGTGAAATAAAAAAAAAATGCAATTAAGCAAAGAGAAAATATGATACCTATCAATAATGATTCAACAAAATAATTTTCACGAAATAAAGGTAGACATTTCGAGGAAAGTTAGAAGATATCAACATCTTGTCTTTTATAAAAAAAAAAACATTATCTAATTAATAAAATTTTCCATCAACACTTTTAATCGTAAAATAATTAGGTATTCAACACGTCTTAACCCTGGAATGGAGTCGAGGAGTAAAATTTATTCTATCCAAAATCAAACGAGATATGTTTTCCTAGAGATCTTTCCTCAGCAATGCGTTGTTATGAAGCAAGTCCCTAACAACTAAGGTCGACAAACCGCAGACCCGGAATAAACCATAAATAAACATGAGTTGTCTATGGCCGCTTCATTTGGGAGGGGGAGGGGGTTGGAAGGACAGGGGAGAGCGCATTCTTGTCTGGAGAGCCGACCTGTCTGCTGCCCTACCTGTCGCCAGCCCCTGCATTCAACAGCGGGTTCTGTTCCAATTTACTTATTTATTTCCCTTTTGCTTCTCGATAAAGCTGAAACCATTTAAAAATCATTCAAATTCATTCTATCCTTTAATAACCTGCAGGCGTCCACAGAAAGGTTAAAGCTTTTCCTAGAGCCTTTAAATTCAGCTATAAAATATAGGCCTGACTGCCAGGTATTTGGTATATAGCAAAAGAGAGTTGTTTTTATTTTGAATTCCCTATTTCTGTTTATATGTATCTATCTATCTATTTATATGTATTTGTTTTTATTAATGATAACTAAGCGGTAATTTCGAAAATCGCCCATCAACGAACTGACAACACAATTAAAAGACGGATGTATCACTTATTCGTATACATCCATCTACCCTGAGAAGAGCTAGTCGGGGATATTTTATATATTAGATCTATTGATGAACTTTACTAAGATTGCCAATACAAATGTGCTTACCTAACGGATCGAGAGGTTCTGTTGTGTGACAGCGTTTATCTTCATAGTACCTCATAGAATAGAAAATTTGAATTTTCTAACTAAATCGGTTTTACCGATAATAGATCATTATTTTAAAAAATCGTCAAAATTAGAATTGAGTGGGAGTAAATAAAATCACATAAATAAGTTATCACAATGTGGATTAACCGCAGTTTAAAAAAGGCGTTGAACACCGAAACAGCTGTCGCAATAATAAAAACTAAAAATACCTGCAAAACTTAATAACAACATTATTAAATTTGGCACCAGGCTACGCTACTTTCTCGTAGGTAAGTTTAAAAAAAAATCACTTAAAAAATCTTACGCCCCATGGTAATAATTTTTCTGATCGCTTCGCAAACACAATATACGAGTGAATTATGTATATTTTTGATTATTTAACGCAATAAATATGTTTATTACGAGGAATCGCTATATTTATTATCCTAAACGTTAAAGATTAATCAAAAATATGAGAAAAACGCCTAATTTAAAATGGAGGTAAAATATACTTCGCGCTTTCATTAATGGTCTAAGGAAAAACGGTTTCATTCCAGGGTTAATTCAATACTCGATAACTACTTAATTATATTTTGCATCGGAGAAATCCGAAGCTATTGACTGGAGAAATAATGCCTTTATTAATTAATGGACAATTCTTGGAGAACAAAATCTCGTTCACCCAATTATAATCCTGATAATAATTCCTAAGATCGTTTAATGAGACAACTTTGTTGGGAGGAGTTTCATTGTGTATTCTTGTATTGTTATTTTGTTTAATGAAGTTTCACTATTTGTTCTGGAAAGTTTATAATTATTTGAATTAGGTAGTGCAGAAAGGGGGTAAGTTCACTTTAATCAACTTTATAAATTGTTTAAAATTTCACATAAAAAATAATGATGTAATGAAGACACGCTGACGTTATAAACGAATGACCTATTTATTGTAAATGTGTGAACACAATATTTTTTTGACAACTTTTAAATAAAATATTTCGATGTTTTTATATTTTAATTTATTTATTTTTTATATGAATACCGCACAAAAGTCCCTACTGCTCCCAAGCGTCTGGAGCCACTGCGGCTATAGCATCACCAATTGGGGAATGTTGTGAGGCTGAAATTATTGGGGAGGTAAAGGAGAGGGCGAAGAGGAAGGTGGAGAAATACCTGGCTATTCAGATCTGGTCACCAAACACGGCTAAAAGCCATTTCATGCAACGTTTCAATTTTTAATGGTGTTCTTTTACCAGGGCGATACTGAGAGTATCTTCCACTTTGGAACGCGCGCAAATATACCATATATTATTTTTTAATTAATTAATTGTGAAACAGCACTAATTAATTAAATAAAATTTACTTTGCGCACGCCGTTTTTGAACCCGCGACCTTCGGATTCGTAGTCGAGATCCTTACCCCTCGACCGTAGAGGTCATCAAATTTTATTAACAATTTTTTTTAAAAATTAATTACTGTTAAAAACGGTTTATTCAGAAAAAAAGCTCTGGTGAGTAATTATTACTACCCGTGACGCCGCAGTTTGATTTTTGACAAAAAGATTTTTAAACGAAATAAAAATAATTTTTTTTTACTTTAATTAAAACGGAGTTTCAAAATTAAACATAAAATCAAAAAAAAGTTGTTCTTTAAAGTTGAAAAATGTTTTTTCTTTTTGTTTCTGTTTTCAATATTTACTTAACTTTTTTTTTTATTTCAGGGGAATGTATATTGTTCGCCTAAATAATAGAAAATTTTTCGCAAATGTAAAAGTATTTTTAAAAATAGAAAACACAAATGTCATATAATCAAATTTAATAAAATTAACCTAATGAATATGAATAGAAAATAATTATAAAATGAGGTCATGATTACGTTTTTAATATTTTAGCATGATTTTGTATTCTGTAAAAATTCAAGAGAGTTTTTTCTTAGAATATTTATACATATTTATACTTATCTTGTATGATCACTTCGTTTTGCCGTACTGAAATGCGGTGCATATGTTTGTTTTTTTTTACTCTTCTATTAATAATTTATTTCCTGGAAAAAAAAACTATTTTTGCTAAAAGTTTAAGTGTTACTAGAAAGGTATTGCATTTATTTGTTTGTCTCAAATAACAAGAATCCATTAGAATATCTCACTTTTCTACATCCGAAGTAAGCCCGTTTCTGCACTTTGCCATTCATTTATGACGGTCATTTTGGATTGAATTCCATATAGGTCCATAACAACTGCCTACTCCACATCACTCACATAAAAATGGTTTTAAAATGTATAAAATGATTGCATCTATATATCAAGAATAGTGTCAAAAGCAGGAATTAAGTATGCAAAAGTACACATTTATCATATGCAAATGTAGACTTTATTTTAGTCAAAAATGTACATGCGTAAGCAATGCACATTCAAGGTTTATTTGTATTAGAGCCAAAAAAGGCTGTGCCTTTCGGTAAAAATTACAAATATAGCACTATCTGTTAATACTTGAAAAAACGAACCATTAAAAGAAATTAAAATATTATAGACAAAAAGAAGATTATTCCAAAATAGTGTGTCACAATCGTTATAATTCGATAAATTATTTCTCTTTGACGATTTTACATACATTTGACTTCCTAAATCTAATTTTTTAACGGGATACATAACGCAAGGCCATGCATCCACATACTGCTTGCACTGAAGCTGTAAAACTTTCTTTTCTGGTAATCTTTGTACCCGCTACTACCGGAACTTTATAAACTATACATAGCCTGCCTTTGGACATAGAACAATGCACGCTACTGCTCTATTTATTGGTACAAATCTACTAATTTAATTATCGTATTGGCTTTTTTCAAGCAGTTGTGCGGTTTTACAAAAAAATAAAATTTTATGCATCCACTAAATGATTTGTAATATTACACATAAATGAAACAACTATTTGGATATTTGATGCTGTATTTATTACTGACTACGATGATTAAAATCACTGTGCACGCCACTGTCAATACTTATACGACCATCTAATTATTTTGATAACCAACCTACTTAGGTACCACCCATTATGCAATTTCCACGGGGTATGCAGATAGGTTTCAGCACAACACGTTTCTATCCAGGTACATACATATATCATCCCACTCATACCTTTGGTGATTGCAATTCTTGACATGTCCCTAGTAAAGTATTTGATTCAATTGACATGCCGTGTCTTCCTGGGGCCTGCTCGACTTCTTTTTCTGTCGATTTACGCCTCATATATAATACAGATTCTCCTGATACTTCTGTCTCCGTCAATTCGCTTTACGCGTCCAAACCGTCTAAGTATATCTATTATTCACTATGCTGAGACCAGCCTTGCATTCTTTTCTTATCTCCCCTTTCGTAATACGACCACACGTACGCCTCAAGGATCTCTGATCTTCTGCATTCTGTCTATTTCTGTCATTTCCTCTGTCAGTTTTATGCTTTGCTGTCATACATTAGGGTTATTTTAATGCAACAAAAATCTTTGATTTCCAGCAACATGTGTGGTTTTATCATAATTGCATTACAGGTTCAATACGGTCCGGTGAGTAGCAGAGTTGGCATCGCGTCTGGGTCCCACCCAGGCGTCGTAAGTTCAATTCCTCGGTTGGCTAAGTCAAGCAACAACTTCAGCTTACTGTGATGTTAGTAGGAGATTATCAAATATTGTCAGATTATTCGTAGCCTGCGACCGCTCGTCATCCTTTTTTTTTAAATTTAAATAAATAATAGTTTGATGTTACGGATGATATTTCTCTGTGTTTCTGACACGTCCTAGACTTCAATATCTACATTGATAATTCTGTGATAGCTTCATTATTGCATATTTTTTATATGAATACCGCACACGAGTCTTAACTGGTCTCAACCGCCTGGAGCCAGTGAGATTATGGCATCCCCAATTGGAGTATGTTGTGAGGCTAAAGGTAGTGAGAAGGGGGAGGAGATGAGAGTGAGGAGGGTGTGGAAGTACTGGCTATTGACATCTGGTCACCAAACACGACTAAAACCGATCAAATCAACGTTTCAACTCTTAATGGTGGTCTTTCACCAGGGCGATACTAAGAGTATATACAACTCTGGAAAGTACCGCAAATATACTTCATATTTTTTAATGAATTAACATTGAAACAAAACAAATTACTTCAATAAAATTTACTTGCGTACCCCGAGAAATGAACCTGCAATCTCCGGATTCATAGTCGAGAACCTTACCATTATAAGTTGAATTATTTAATACCTAATAATAATTATCAGTTAGAAATAAATTTGGAATAAAACTAACAACGTTACATTGTAGCGGAAAAATAACACGAATCTGAAGACCTATGTGATAGCTTGGTGGTTAGATCAGACGACCGAAAAGCAGAAGGACCCACAATTACGCCCCAGTCACTTTTGAGGATTAAAATAAAACGCATTTTTTAACATAAAATAGAACATAAATTATATATTTTTTTACATGCATTATTTTTTAAATAATATTAGTAAGAAATGGCAACCCACATAGGCGCTGCCTGTGTGTGGGTAATATGAGTTATTTAAATAAATAAAAGTACTTTAAAATTAAATATTTTAAATATTGTGACAACAAGAAAGTACAACATTTCATGGAGATTTTAGAATTACAGTATAAGAAAGCAGAATCTTTTGACTATAATTAATAAATATTGAAGTTATAGTTAATGTAATCAAAAAGAAATAACGAAGACTTTATATAAGTAATCTTTCAACATATAGATCATTCAGCCATAATTTACTTCTTTTACGTAGAAAAAGAATTTATTCATCGTTTGAATTTCTTTTGGTAAAAGGTAGAATGTACGAAGACCGGTAAAACAGCTGTGTGTTTGCATTAATTTAGTGTACGATTGAGTAGGCTAAAACACTCTATTTTCCCCTTCATTAGCACGATTTTAATTTTTTTGAATTGATTTTTATTTTTAAAGACATATTTCAAGGTTTGTAAAATAAATAGTTCAGGGATATTGAATAATTTAGATTCTTTGTATAATACTTCAGTTGAAAATTTTTGTGTTATTTTTGAGTAATTTGTAGAGGTTTAATAATTGCATCAAGCACACCTTCCCATCCTATTGTACAGTAAATGATTATTTCGATTATTTTATTATTTGTTTTATTTATTCATATTTTATTTACGTTTTTTTTAACGCATCGGTGGGCTTTTACATATTTTAACATTTAAATGAAAAAAAGGCTTTAAGTTAAAAAAAAAAAACATGATACATAGTAGGTATTGTTAACATACAGAGAGTGGTCTTAATACCATGACAAGTGTAATACATTGGATTTGAGCGGGGAACGCGGGAATGCGGGAGAAGGTGAGGAGGGAGGTTAGGAAGGTGAATTTGAGTGAGACAGTGTGTGTGTGTGTGTGTGTGTATACCCTGAGATAGGTTTCTTCCAGGGAACTCGGGACCTACGACTAGCTCGCAATCGGCAGGCCTCGGAACTCTTCTTCAGGATCGTGAATCGACAGGCGGTCTTATAATTGGGGATTGTGACTCGAGACTTTATCAATTAAAACACTCAGATGCTTTCAAAACTCAGAAGTTTACTCGAAAAAAGGACACAGACATAGTAAGATTACACAAGGGGAACAGGCTAACCTAAATATTACAAATAATGTTACGGATAATCTCTCTGATTCTCTCTGGAAAGTTCTCTTCGAACGTGCATACTTAAATGTGACTTGAAATAGAATTACAACACAAAGAAAGGGGAATAAGCAAGATACAGCTCACGGTTGGGGATAATGTGGCTCGGACATGGTGAAGTCGAACGTCTATCGTGTGTCCGGGTAGTAATCCATGGTCAGGTCCACGGTGAATGGTGCACCTCGGGGAGGATGTTGTCAAGGCCAAGTCCACGGAGAGAATGGTGGAGTGCAGCGAGCGTGGGGGAACCGGAACTCGAGTGCGAGTGGTGTTTATTTTGTCGCTAGGGGTGCTAATCTAACGAGCGGCTAGTATTTATGGGATATTTGCGTTATGTAACACATTCCCCCATGTCACGAAAAAAAGCGCCGTGGTAATGAAGCTGTAGGGCTAAAAAAATCCTCTAAATGCACCGTTGTTACAAGGTTGAGAAAGCAGAGAGAGAGAGATCTAGCTATCTTATAAACTAGAGATGGGTGAATTACATACAATGTGAGTGATGGCAAACATACATGATTATGCACTAAGATCAACAAAATAATACATAGTTATGCAGAACAGTGATAACAATACATGGTTATGTTGAATAGAAGCAAAAATACATGGTTATGTTGAATAGAAACAAGAAAAAAAAGGCTCTATGGTTTATCATTGGTCTGTAAGCTAAGTTTCGGAGTGGTTTTGCGTTGTGGTGCGACGTGTGTTATTCACTGGTGTTATGTTATGACCTCACAGTAACCTGACCCTTTTGAGATAACACTCGGGTCAAGTAAAAACAAAAGTTCGGTGGAGAGTTTCAAAGAAGTTGGCGGAGAGTTATCATCACAGAGGTTTGGAGAAATAAACAGCAGTAAATGGTTTGTGGTTTGCGAGATGAGCCAGAGAGGATTCCTTATGCCAGGTGGCGAGGCAGGAATATGGTTGATGATGTCCCAAGGTGAAGTGGTTGTATATGGTGAATATTGCACGGCGGCAATGTTGGTAAATCTTGACAGTTATGGTGTGCAAGATAAGGGTTGTGTCAATGTCTAGCGTGACAAAAGACGACGGCTGGCTTCTGGTATGAACTGGAACGGGTCTTGGTAGTGATAATGTATGCAAGACAATGATGAGTCTATGTCTAGCGTGACAAAAGACGGCAGCTGGCTACTGATGAACTGGAACGGGCCTAGGACTGACATGTCCAAAAGGTCGTTCTGAAAGTGTCTATGTATTATGAGACAACTTGGTTCGCAACTACACGTACGACTCCAGCTTGATTATGGTAGGCAGGGTCGGGTGTTTTTATGTTTGTGGTTGAAGATGATGAACCTCCGTGACAGTTTGTGGTGATGGGGTGAAGTTCTGCTAGGCTGGTGATGAAGAAGGCTGCTGGGCTGATGATGAAGAAGGCTGCTGGGCTTCTTTTTAGTCCAGGGGGAAATTATTATTAAAACAAAATTCTTGAAGTTTACCTGCCTGGTAGACCAATGATGCAAAAGGTTTGGAGAGAAACAAGTGTGTTGTAAGAGAGAAAAGAACGTAGGTTAACCGCGTTTAGAGAATTCCAGAGAGAGAGAGAACAAACAAAAAGGAAATAAACAACTGAGCTGAGAGTCTTAAATTATATACAAATATCAGTATTCAGCATCAAAGGTGACAATATATATAGTCCATTCAGTGCAGTAGCACTGAATACATATCCACTGATACAAGAACTGAGGTTTGTACATAATTACACATACCTTACTTGAAAGCAATTGACCCTTTGTGGTCAATGTAATCGCTGAGGCGGTGACAATATATTACTATCAAGGTAAGATATTTTGAGGGTGAAGTTGAGAAAATAATTCATGGATGAGGTTTGACCTATTTGACAGACGTTATGCTGAGAGCGTAACGTACAATTTCCAAATACATGAATAATTTTATTTCACTTGGGTGACAAGGAAATTGAGTACAGAAATCTGCTGTGATCTGGCTATAGTCCAGGTTCAATCTCTGGGGAGAATGAAGGAAAGTAAACAACAGGGTTCTGGACTCATTACATTTGTACAAATGAATGATGATTACAGCATACACAGTTATACAGAACTAGTCTTTCGCGTGTATTTGGCGAAAGGCTAGGGGTCGTTTTAATCTTCTACACGTTTGTGGGAAAATGACAGACCCTTGTTCAAATTTCACAAACCTAGGAGTTTTCTTATTCGTTTCCTAGACAACGAGTTACAAGTTTTATACAAATATCACAAAATATCAAACATTTAGTTCGATAGACAACAAATGTGGCAAACTTTATTTCAAGAAAAGCCAAAAGATATTATGTCGTTCGCACGAATCACGGTGAGTTTTATAACGTCTTCACGTATCATGGTAAGTTTTATTACGTCTCCACGTATCATGGTGAGTTTTATAACGTCTCCACGTATCGCGCAAAATTGAACGATTTGCGAGGGTGCCCAGTATTGAAAAGACGGTAAAAAAAATTAGGAATTTATGACAATTTAATGAAACAAATTTACCTAAATGTCAACATAGTTGACAACAAGAGTGATTATGACGACTCCTCGTATCA
Organism: Halesus radiatus; assembly: GCA_022606495.2. NCBI lineage: Eukaryota > Metazoa > Arthropoda > Insecta > Trichoptera > Limnephilidae > Halesus > Halesus radiatus. The sequence continues at coordinate 17,547 of JAHDVE020003988.1, forward strand.
TGGTAGATATTTTAACGTTCACACGTATCATGTAATACAAAAATTACGTTCAAAAGGTACCCATTTCAATACAGACGGCGAGGTTAACATTAATACCATATATTTAATGATTGAATTAACAGTCCTTAACACGGCGTAAAATGTACATTTTAAATAATACAAGAACAAGTACAAAAGAGACCTAAATGGTTTTAAAAAACTCTAATTGTAACGAGGGGAGCAAAGTGATGGTAAAATATTTACTTACACAGAGCAAGGTATTTTGCAGAAGAGACCGAATTGGTTTTACTTACTCTTTGCCAGAGAGTTACTGTGATGACTTAGTTATAGGGCTAAGTTTACGCAGCACAAAATGAATTAGGGACAATACAAGACATGAGCCTAACAAGGAACATATCACCATGGCTTATCCAAGACCACTTTAGGTTTTACATACTTGGAATAACAAGGCAATAGTTATACAAAGTAATTGTCATTAGTGAGGGGAACCGATCTTAAGATTGTTCATTATGCCAATGACGTTTTTCAGAATTGACGTGTCAGTGTCGGGTTCTGAAAAATGGGAGATTTAAAGAGCAATTAGGGGCGCCATTCAATTTTGGAAAAATTTTCAATTTTGGAAAAATTGAAAAAACAAAACATTTACTCGTTATAACTTTCGTTCAACAGGTGTGATTTTCGAGTCAGAATGTTGATACCACAGCGGGAATTTACACTTGCATTTGACTGAAAATCCTAACCAGAGTTTGGTTACTGTAATTGGAAGAGTAACAAAAGTCAGTGACCTTTGTACGGATGTACTCTCGAGGAGTGAGATATTTGAACAAACAAAAATGACTAAAGGTCGCACAAGAAATGACAAACACAGAGATGAATTGAATATTTACACATGACATGATAGGACGGAACTGTTGTTATAGTAAGAGGGTAGGGTAACACCTCTGGGTACGTTTCCCAGAAATAATTACCGACAACAAAGGTGATTTCCTCAATTTGAAGTGATCAGTTTCAAAAGAAAAAAAAGGTAACCGTCAAGAGTGAAAATGAAGAATGAAAACTGAGATTGAAAAACCAAAACAAACGATTGATTATATACAATTATGTTACAAGAGGAAAGGGTTACATCTGACACTAATGTAACTTCCAAAAATGCAAGGTTTTCTTACATGTTAAATAGTGAATGTTTCTGCGACATTCGCAACATGTGGCAATTGTTGATTTTGTCCACAGGGTATGGATGAGTCAACATGGGATATGGTTTCTATTGTTTCCATATTTCCAGTTTTGCGGATGTCCTTCATGTTGTATTTGACATAAATGTCAGATGGAGCGTATACTGAATCTGAGATTCTTCTCAGTCCAGTTTCCAAACGTAATCTTCGAGGGTAGACAGAGGTTTGTAAGTGTGGAGTGGTTGACTTTCCATTCTGATGAAATTGGTCGTAGTTTATATTTAATTCCTCTGTGACCGAGATGGTATTCTTGTATTCTTGAGGAATGATTTCTCCTTCACCGGGCTGCATGGAATTGAAGGGCTGGGCCTTGATGTATTTTGTGTTGAAAAGCTGTGCGTATTTTATTAAAGCTTTCTTAGTTTTGTTTTGTGGAGACAGGTTTCTGTCGCGCAATGCTTGAAGAATTGTGTCTTTGTTTGATTGGTGTATGTTGGCGATGATACCCAAGGCAGGTGTGGTTTCCATTTTGCAATAAAAATTTAAAAAGAGAAAGAGAAAAAAAAAATTGACACTTTGAAAAAAGTTGAAAACTTCTGATTTTTCTAAGTGTTTGAATTTTAAGAAAAATCGGCCAGGGATTTGTTTAGGGGGGTGACATTTTTAAATTTCACTATCCACTTTTGTAACTTTTACTTAAAACTTGAAAAATTTTGTCAGGACTCTAGTTTAGAAAATGGTAATTTTTTAAATCACTTAACACTTTGTTGAAACTTGAGGTTAATTGACACTAGGCCAATAATTGGTATTTAATTGACAATCACTCTTTGTTTATTGGTCTTGTAAGAAAGAAACTCGAAAAGAGATAAAAAAACTGGTCATTAATTTACTTTATGAAGTTTACTTTTAGAAACACCGGCGTAATAGTTTTAATTTATAAATTTAAAGTACCACTTGATTTAATTGTCTTGGGCTTATTTTATTATTATAATCACTGTCAGAGGGTTTTTATTCACTTAATAAAGTATCACAATACAATATGTAAACACAATGTTACATATTTGCGTGAATTATTTGAGGAAATTGAAGTAGGTAATCCTTGTTGAAAATTTAGTTGTACCTGCTGTTTATTGGGCAAAAGGTCTTAAAGGTGAAGTTTGCGAACTTATTTATTGAAAACAACTTAATTGTTGAAAAGCCGATAGCAACGTAAGGGACGGCGTGAGTTGTTTGTTTATGGAACTGTCAAAAAATAATAATCAGCTGACTGATCCAGGCAATTTAAGAGAAATAAAAAGGGACTGTAAAGTTGCCTATTCTGTTAATTTGTAAGTTGGTATAGATTCAATCTTGCCAATTTGAGATGGGTGCGGAACGCCGCGTTTGGAGGTGTGTTTATAACGAACTTCATATGTGTTATTCCGTTGAAGTTTCTAGGATTTTACCGCGCGTGCGCCGAACGTTTCCGATATGTGATTGCTGCGTCACGTGATGTGAAATGCTTCTAGAATGTTTTGGCGCGTCCTTCAACGGATTCCGGTCACGCGTCTCGAGATTGTTTCTAGAACATTCTGGCATGTTTTTAACCGGTTTTTTGAACATGGTTAGAAATGATTCTAGTTCTGACAGAGAGAGAGAAAAAAAAGCGGTAACAACGGCTTTTGTAGGGAGGCATGTTAATTTCAATGTATAATGCTGTGGAATAATTTACATGGAGAAGATATAATACCATATGAGACATCTACCGAGTCTGAAAGCATCCTATGAGCAGGAACTATGTTTGCAACGAGAATGGCTAGTTTTATTCCAAAGGAGTCTGTTCCAATTCCCAAAGAAAGCACCAACGTTGCAGCGCGCCAGTGTTAACATAAAGAGAGTGGTCTTATACCATGACAAGTGTAATACATTGGATTTGAGCGGGGAACGCGGGAATGCGGGAGAAGGTGAGGAGGGAGGTTAGGAAGGTGAAGTTGAGTGAGACAGTGTGTGTGTGTATATACCCTGAGATAGGTTTCTTCCAGGGTACTCGGGACCTACGACTAGCTCGCAATCGGCAGGCCTCGGAACTCTTCTTCAGGATCGTGAATCGACAGGCGGTCTTATAATTGGGGATTGTGACTCGAGACTTTATCAATTAAAACACTCAGATGCTTTCAAAACTCAGAAGTTTACTCGAAAAGGACACAGACATAGTAAGATTACACAAGGGGAACAGGCTAACCTAAATATTACAAATAATGTTACGGGTAATCTCTCTGATTCTCTCTGGAAAGTTCTCTTCGAACGTGCATACTTAAATGTGACTTGAAATAGAATTACAACACAAAGAAAGGGGAATAAGCAAGATACAGCTCACGGTTGGGGATAATGTGGCTCGGACATGGTGAAGTCGAACGTCTATCGTGTGTCCGGGTAGTAATCCATGGTCAGGTCCACGGTGAATGGTGCACCTCGGGGAGGATGTTGTCAAGGCCAAGTCCACGGAGAGAATGGTGGAGTGCAGCGAGCGTGGGGGAACCGGAACTCGAGTGCGAGTGGTGTTTATTTTGTCGCTAGGGGTGCTAATCTAACGAGCGGCTAGTATTTATGGGATATTTGCGTTATGTAACAAGGCCTCGAGGGAAATTATTTCCTTCAGGGTCTCCTGTGTGGAGTTACCTTAAAAAAAAAAATTTAAGATTTTTTTTTCTCGTAATATCAATACGCAATACAACTCTCCAGTACTATTCCGACACATATGTACACATGGACACACATACATATACTTACATAGACACACTCTGCCACAATACACTTTTTATACCTTTTTATCCTTACCATGTATCATTCCCTAGCATTTACTAACCCCGCCGGTAAAATGTATTTAACTACTGACTAGATATTACACGGAGAGATTTTAAACATGTACTGTTTGTTTCTAAAATAAACCTTTGAACAATTTTATTAGATTCTTTCCTATAATAACCTACTTTATTCACTTTCTCAGAAGGCTATTTGTGTGTGCATTTGAATTTGTGTCGGGAACACAAAACTGTGTTTACTAGTTGACCAACTAATCATCACGCCGTTTCCTCGCAGGGGTAGACAGAGAGAACCGCCAAAGAACACGGTCTTGGCACACACTTATAGCTTCAGTCTCATACATTCTTTTCGGTTTTTCTGACTTCTGATATCACTCGGCTCAAGTATTTGATTCACTTGATCTTGCCATGTTTTCCTCGGGCGTCCCTGGCTTCTTATTCTTCTTATACCCCTTTCTTCTTTCATTCTCTATACATGCCCCAACCATCTAACCGTCCCTTTCTGAATCTTACTCATTACCCTTACATCATCAGCCTTGCATTATTTGCGAATCTCAAAATTTTTCACACGAGCATACATAGTTTTACCACGCATTCGCCACAGAGATCTCATTTCTACAGCATTTAGTCTACTTTCATTCTTCCTCTGCCAGTTCCATGCCTCACTGAAATACATCAGGGTTGGTATCAGCACCGAATTGTAGACTTTAGATTCGCACAAAACTATATTGTTATGGTTAATATTCATTCTATGAAAGGATGGTGCTAATCTGTGTCATTTGACGTTAAATGTTTAGTTTTATACAAGTTGAAACCTTAAATATAGGGCTGTCTACATCAGTAAACAATTCCAGAAAAATGTATCACAACCAAATAGTTTTCTGAAATCGCAAACATAAAAAAACGTATTTCTCGTAAGTAATAAATAAATAGTAGGTTAAGTAGTCCATTATTTCATATTTTCTCTTCCTTCTGTAAAAAAAAAGTTTTCCAAGGCAACGTAGGGTTTTGAACATTTGTCATTCGGAATTTGCAAAATTGATGATAAAAATGACTATAAACTGAAACAATTCTTCTGCACAACTAAAATCTCTTCGTTTTTCGCAAATCCTCACAATCGTTTCATAAAAGGGATCGTCAATTCTGAACACTTCTTAAAGGGGCTAAATACTTTGCCTTTTTACGCTTCTTTGAGCTTCGTTTGAATTTGGTATCGTGTGAATAGTAATAAAGGTTGACGGGTCCCGCAAGGCGGGAGCTTTTTATGAGAATAATAAAAGTTCCCAACATTAAACATTGTAATGGCGGCAGTACGGAGGCCGAGATAAACTGTGAGCCTACCAGATTAATATTATTATTCTACTTTATACCTCGGTAATTCAAGGTTATCTTGCAGACGTTAAAAGCACGGATAGAGAAGCCTTCGCCGAAAAAAATTGAATAATCCGAACAATCGCCGCCATTTTCCATTTTCAGGTATTACCTATATAAAAGGATAAACAAATAATATAACCTTAAAAGCCATATTTTGCTTCGTGAACTTTAGTGAACGGCTGTCATATTTTGTTTTTCCGGCACATCAATTATCATCAGCAAGGCGTCCATAATATTTAAGTCCAACTTACGTAATATGACAGATTGATTATTGCATTGTCATACAAAAATTATAATGTCTTGTGTTTGTGAACTTCTTCAATTACCACCTGAATAAGAACTCCGTGAAATAATGTCTTTCTGACTTATAATAAGTGATTTTATTGTTTTATTCAATTTCTTTATTAATTTCGTTATTTTTATTTTTTACATATAGCACATTCTTAGTTCAATGGAGAAACATGCCAAATGTTTCCGTTTGGAACTTAATAAATGTAGCCATTTACACCTATGATATGATAGGTTAATAAATAACTTACATGTTGCATCTATTGTTATGTTATATGTGGACAAAATAACTTTAAATCGGAGCGATGTCTTTATGAAAAATTTTCAAATCCAGATTTCTCAAAATGAGGTATTTTGAGTTAGTTCCCTATTGAACTAAGGTATCGATGTTGTTGTTTATTTTTTATTATTTTATTTATATTACAGTCAATTATTTAATGTAAAGAATATTTAAAAAATTACAGATTTTATATAATTGAACTGCCAAATACGAATGATATGTACAGTAAAATATGTTTATGTTATAATGCTTCGTGAACACCTCATTAGGAGAACCTGTACTAAGGTGTCCAAATGTTTTTGTTAAAGTGATGTTGTGAATTGATTATATTATTATGTTGAAGAATTTTATGAAGTATTTTAATGAAGCCAAAAAATAAGGATAATTATTATATTTAATATAAATTTTATTGTCATATATGTATTATATTGTTATTATATAAATAGATTTTTTGCTACAGCAGAAATCGAATACTAATATACTTACTAATAGTCAAATGAATCGGCTATCAAGCTACTGAGAAAGTACCTATGTAATTCGAATTAACAATCAACGACTTGCGAACAGTGACTTCTGAAACGAATGCTTCTATTGAAAATATTGAGAAATATCAAACTGACACGCCTTAAAAGAATTGTTAAGCGTTCAAAAACATTCTTAAGTGATGCCACCTTATAATTAAGAAGCCCATATTATAAAACCAAAAACATTTTCATGTCCAAATAATGGCCGAGTCATTTGAACGTTACATTTACGAGCCATATTAACTTTTATGGTGCCATTATGCAAAAGCTCACCCAGGCTATTAGAAGTACTTTTATTCGCAAAGCCTGGAGGCTACGTAAAAACCACTAGTTTGACGATATGGTCGGGATACGTACACTTTAATTTGAAAGATGTTAGAAGGGGGAAAGGATCACAACAAAAATAAAAATGCAGTGTCACATACCGCTAGAACCGCGTGTCTACATCATCCTTTCTAGGCTAAAGCCAGGGATTATTGTATTTAGATTCAACATGTACGACAATGTCGGCATGTGGAATCAGGGCCCATTGTTTTTTGAAAGAAGGATTTGGAAGTATTTTTATAATGAAACGGATTGTACGCATAGCAAGTTACAATCGTGGAACAGTGTATAAAGGTATATAAAACGCCATTTGCAGAATATACATGGGTAACCTAAATGACCAGTTTAAGGAATCCATCGGCTCTTAATGTTTGTATCCGATGTATTATGTACAATTAAAATACCGGAAGCGTGGATGGTGTCAAGCAATGCCGAGGTTATCAGGCGATGCATCGACGAATAGGGCTAGACTAAGATCAGCAGACGAGGTTGAAAGAGACATCTCTAAGCAAGGACTCAACGGCTTGTTATCCATATCGTGGAATGCACATGACCACTCCAGTGCAAAACATGGCAAGTTTGCAATTGAGTTCGGGTAGAACTTTGTAAACATCATAAAAATAGCTGCCAATAATATGAGATTAAAAATGGAAGATAATATTCACAAATCTTGAATTTGAGATATGATATCGATGAAGATGACACAAATTGAACTTGTCTCATTAGCTAAGTCGGTTGAGCGTTGCCCCGGATAGGCAGAGGACCTGGGTTCGAGTCCCAGATGCGACTGAAATATTTTTAGTTTCTGTCCTTTTGTCCGGTTTCATCTCTCATTTAGGTTATGTTAATATTATTTTCTTCAATGATTAAATTGTTTTTGTGTTTAATTCGTAGAACTCTGTTTATTTGTTTTTTAGAAATTTAATATAAATCAAATTTAAAAGTGTTATAATTAAGTTCTGCAGTATTAATCCACCATAAGTCGTCGTAATGTAGATTAATCGTAGTTTTAAAATGGCCCTGAACGCCGAAACAGCTGTCACTATAATAAAAACTAAATACTTGCAGAACTTAATAATAAGATTATTAAATTTGATTTAGATAAAAAAAAAATCACTCGTTGCAATTGGGGAATTTTCAATAGAATTTATAAATATTTATTCACGGAGTTAGCGGAAGCACATTGCAACCCCAATAAAAGCCGATATGATATAAAACGTTACCTTCAACAGTTGACAGTTAAAGTAATTAAAATTAACAATCGAATATTTTGATAAAAATATTCTTAAAGAACATTTTGTTAAATAAAATAAACCCTTTATTTTAAACCAACGATTTATTTAAAATTTATCACCAAACGGTTTCGCTTATCCCAAGCTTCGACATAACAATATTGAAAAAAATAAACAAAAATGCATAAAGTGGACATATATGTATCCTTTGTTAACATATCGACTACCATCTCTGATGCACAGACGCTATGTAGGTATGCTGAGTCTGTTCTACAGATATTCTAATGGAGCTTGCTCAAAAGAGCTAGCCTCGTAGATCCCCTCCGCGCCGATGCACGTGCGTGAAACTCGACGAACACGAGTGGAACATCCGTTCACGTTTGATGTCTGCTGCATGAGAACGGATCGTTTCGTCCACTCGTTTTTGTTTAAATCGGCTCGTATGTAGAACGAGCTACCGGCAAATGTCTTTCCTCCAACATTTAATGCGGGCCTGTTCAAAGTCCATATTAACAAATCCCTTCCCACAGCCTCCTCCTTAATCCGCCTTAATACGTTACCCAACCGGGTAGCGATATAGTTAACCTGTACGTGTTCTGTATATACAGGGGCGCTCTTGTGAGGTGTTACATAAAAAAATAAATATATATATAGATGAGATATAATTAATTTAAATAAATAAGTGGTTCAAATCTCACATATACAGATGACACTATCCTCATCGCTTTTCCTGAAGAAGAAATGAATTACCTCCTTGCTAAAATAGAAGAAGAAAGCCATCAACAAAGAAAAAACAAAACTAATGGTGATCGACAAGGCAAACACAATTTGTAAGCCATGTACAAACGTTGGGCGCGTGTTTGGCTTGTTCACCGATGCCGAAGGGATTAATGACGCTATTTCTTCAGATCATCTTCCATTGAAATACTGTTAGAACAAGGACAACATTCTCCAAAGATTGAAATCCGTCTGTTAAGATGGGAGTATCTATACAAATGGACCGTCTATTTCTGCACAGAGCCAAAGGTTTTTTCAGATATTTTTGGGGCTCCCGACAAGAGGTGGCTGCCAAATTCTACAGTGGGGTGCACTTCCGATTTGTATAAGTCAGCAGTTGTGTACTATAAAAGTATTTGCGGGTTCTGTACAGTACGCCTAGCTTCTAAGAGGCTAACTTTACTCTGGAGCTCCCATACCTGAGTTAGTCACATAGGGTTACACCAAGCATATCAATAGAGGGCTTGTTGGGGAGAGCTTTCATTAAAGGAGACTAGATTGCCATTTAGATCCCCTTTAGACGTAATCAGACATGATTGGGTCTTTTGAACATTAAATTCGACGAGGTTATTCTTACCCCGAGAGGAAACTCTCTCGAGGTAACCGTCCATTCTCTGCTTTATATGCTTGATATATACCACAAATTAATCGCTTTCTACGAAAAAACATTCAGTTTCAACTACTGTTTATAAAACACGCATCTTTCAGTTAAAGATAGTGTGTCTTTTTAGTATAAATTAATAGAAACGATACTATTTTTAAATATATGAACTTATTGAAAATCCACTTAAACACGCGTTTCATACATTTTGGTCGCGCCGTTATATTATGTAGTTAACATGATAATATAGTAAATAGTAAAAATGGGGATATATAGTAATTTGACTATTACTGAATCGACAATTCACTAGATACATTTAAAAATTTCTCTCTGATTTCCTTATTCTCTGAATTGAAAATTACATTTTTATTTACTTCACTAGAATAATTACCTACATATATTTGTAAATATATTACAATCTTTATAAAATTACTACTTGCAATCTTAATTAATTAATAAAATTAACAATTAATTAATTAATTCGAATTAATAATTACAATATTGATTAAGTAATTAAATCAATAATAACAATTTTAATTAATTAATTAAATTAACAAGCACATTTCAATTAATTAATTTAATTAATAATTACAAGTTTTATTAATTAATCAAATCAATAATTACAATCTTAATGAATTAATTGGAATTAATAATAACAATCTTAATTAATGAATTAGATTAATAATTACACTCTTAATTAATTTATTTATTTAATGATTACAATCGTAATTAATTAATTGCAATTAATAATTACAGTCTTTGAAATTATAATTATTTTTTTAAAATTAATTTTAAATACATCATTTTATTTTAAAATATACTGAAGACATTTTTTCTTTTTTCAATTACGTCTGGGAAGCAATTATATAAATTGCCCCCTCGTAGCTAATGGAATGCTTACTTTATTACGTATATATGGTATTTAAATGCATATTATCATATTGTTGCGTTAAGTGTGTATGAATTGTGACGTTATGAAACCTGTGTTTGTATGCATTAGTTTATTATTCATTTTAAATAATAAGAGGCATTTTATTTTCGTAGAGTTTTTTTTTATTTAACAGTTTTGTTTAGTCGTATAATTTTTTCGTGGATGTTCTAGAAATAAAGATAAATAGCTTTTTGATTACCTTGTTTTGTATAACCGTTTATATACGAGTATGTTTAATATGCGTTTCCACAATTAAGAAATTTAGATGTTAAAGAAAAATGTTATTTCAACGTAAAATATGTCTTTGTGGATATGCAACAATGCACAACCGTAATTTTTAAGTCCCCAGCCTGCTAATAAAAGTACTGACGTTAGGGATGAAATGATAACTATTTAGTTTTAGCCACTAATAGTGGTTTAAACAAAACTAGTTATTACAATCAAATGAAACAATCAAACTATGTTTTCACCACATTTATTTTTTACACCTACCGGTTTCGGAACAACCGTTCCATCGTCAAGGCAAAGTATGTACTAAACAATATTACAAAATTATGGCAGAACATACATAGTAAGTGTCATAGTGGGGATGGGGGCGTGGACTAAGGATTAGTAAAGAGTGGGGGAAGAGATAGGGATTGAAGGAGGGGTGAAAGGAAACATATTTCATATGGGGCGGTAAGGTACATTTTTTGATTGTTAATAAGACTCAATTAACTTATTAAAGAATTTCTTAATTTCCAAGGCCTCCAAATTATCAAGAATTTATTATTTCTATTAATGTAAACAATATTGATCCCCGTATGTCTATCAAAACTATGATTTCTTGAAATAATATGATTAGAGAATTCGGAAAAATTATTATTTTTAAGATATCTTACATGTTCTTTGATTCTAATGTCGAAATTACGGCTTGTTTTTCTAATATAAAATGAGGAGCAGTCGTCACAATTTAGTTTATATACTCGTATACCTGATTGAGTCAATTTATGGACTTTATCTTTAGTGTTCCTCAAAAATAATCCCAGTTTATTTTTTAGGATTATTCCTACACCAATAGGCGTGAAAAATAATAGTGGTTGAAACAAAGTTTGATTATTTCATTTAATTATAATGGATAACCACACAGTGATATCTTCATACAATAGTATGAGTTATTAGAATTTATTTTTAAATGGTTCCACAGAGTCACATCGCATGTAATGAAGATATAAAATAATATGTTCGTATGTTAGGTAGTATTAAAGTATTCACTTTTTAACAAGATATTAGTAATTTAATTTATCTTAAGTGGTGTACTCGTAAATGTATATTCCATCATTTAAAACTTCAGGCCTTTGAAGCAGTTAACTTAAAAGTCCTTGTTCAGGAAATTTCCCACGGGCGGCCCCGTCCCGGTCCGGAGCGGCGACCGCTCTTCCGTCAACTTTTTCGTCAACATGTGTCACATGCAAGACCAACAGGACCAACAGGATCAACAGGACACGGTACAGCCGAGCGTAAATAAATAGCCAACCCCCGGCGCTGAAGTGCCCTTTGTGGCGCGTAATTGTTCGGAAGACACGAGAGCGCATGGGGCTTTTTCATCAATCATTGCACAGTTCATTAGAAGCGGTTTTAAGAATAATGTTATTCCCGCCAAGCCCACGTTTCATAAATATACATGTATGTCAAAAAAATATATTTCCTCCATAACTCGAATGAGACTTGTCCACACTTCATGTCTTAGTCATCTCGCCAGATTCCACTTATTCAGCTGGCATTACTGTGATTGTGGGTCAGAGGATACTCTGGACCATAATTTCTTTGAGTTTCCTATCGATGACCTATGTCGAAACACGCATGAATTGGTAAAACTTAAAATTGAACTCCCTATCAGTATTCCCTGCCTTCTACGTCTCAACCCCCCCCCCCCCTAATTAACAACGTATTAGCAAAATATATTTATAAAGATGGCATTAAGATTTAAGTCATCAGTGGATTAAAACCACATAAATTTACCCTGTAACTTAATTCCTTCAATTTTATTTGCTCAAATATTATATTCTGTTTTAAAGTAACTAATTTTAAAAACCATCTGTAGTATTAAAATCTAACTGATTAAACATGGCCAAGATCGCCCATAATGGATGAAAGCCATAAAATAAAAACATAATAATTAAAACAAATCGCCCAAAATCACAAAACAATTCAATTTTATGTGATTCCACGCTTTTTTATTGAGATCGACGTTTGATTAAATTTAAAAGTTTCCGTTTCATAAAATTCAACGAGATATCATTACGAAAAAATTCTTTGAAATATGACTTTCCGGAAGATAAGAATAAACAGTATTTATTGGTTTGTCCTTGAGCTTAATCTTTTGGATCTCTTTCGTTTTATAGGGGTACGCGACCAAATGTTGTCCGTGTACATATTTATTAATTAATTTGTTTTATTTTATTTCTAAAATCAACAGTTGACAATAATTATTATGTATTGTAAATATATGTGAAAAATGACTAATAAGAGGTTTTCATTTAAGTATTTATATTATTCAATTAAAAAGGAAAAGTTAAAAGGTTAGCCTATGGGGTTAGGTTGATGGGAGGGAGAGGAATGGATATTATCTAGTCTGTATTGAGTAATATGTATTGTGTGAATGTTATTTATTGATTTTAGGTTTGAATAAATCGAATTCACTGAATGAAGTGTTAAAAATGTGTGAAGGGCGGAGAATAAAGGTGTTTTGTTATGAGTTAGCGTTGCATTGAGGTAGGCTTGGTGTGTGGTTTTATTCAGTTTTTCTGTTGGGCAATCTCAATTGAATTCGTTCAAGTAATTCAGGGCAATTTATCACGGTGCCTATTTTTTGTAAAAGCAGTACGTCTGCTGAATTTCTACGGCTTTCTATTGATGAAATCCCAAAAAAACGTGGCTTACTCGTCATGACTCAAGTGGGGACGATAGCCCCGAAAATCGAGGTATCGTGGAAAACGGTTGTGTAATTTCTCAATCCTTTCTGTATTTGATATGTACCTATATATATAGTAGGGGAGGAGCTTTGAAGAAATACAGATTATAGGAGTATATGCTAGAAATGTGGGCAGTGGGCCCCAAAAGGTTGGGAACTTTTGGTTTAGCGGAACCGGAACCATTAGAAAAAAATGTTTTCCAAATAAGAACAACCTTACCATTAATGGATTGCTGAAGAAGAATACATCGAATCCCGGATTAGCAAAGAAGACATTGTATTAGCTTATATGGATTTGGTATCCAACGCAAATGGAGTACATCCAGATGGAGCGTTAAAACGCTTCTCTGTTATAAGTAATAGAATAAAAACAGAATGTATTTCAAATTGAAGGTCCCATATGGCGAGCGAACATGCGTTTCTTGTTTTCAATTTTACTAATATAACTCGGTTGAAAAAAGTGGTTCAATCAAGAAAGGTGTTAAAAATTTTAAATTATTATTTTTTTTAATATGTTTAAAAGATGCAAAAAAATGTTATAAAAAGCAGACCAAAAATAATCCTGGGCTGTTAAAAAGATGAAATTTCCGTTTTTGATCCGACATAAGATTGTGAACATTTACGGAAAACTGTTTTCTTTAAATGCTTATAATTTCTTATCAAAAATGAAACCAACTTCTGAATCCGGTGGTGTGTAGTCTATATAGGCTGAAAAGCTGTGCTTACCATAAGAAAAACGAATACAAACGAAAAATATTATTTTCAAAAAAAATTTTTTTACGTCACTATAGTTTTAAGCAAAGAGATTTTTTTTTATGATTTTCAACCAGAAAAAAACTGGGATCACTCTCAGCGGAATAATTTACCTTTAAATCTTAGTCATTCGAAAATTTTTATGATAATGCATTGGTGAAAATCCTCACCTGGATGCTACAGCATACCCTGAATTAAATAGCAATGCACGCCACTGTGTGAATATCTGAATCATTTAATTAGAATTATTATCAATAAAATATCTAAAACAACCTTGGTGCCCTTATTAGGAAAATTGAAAAAAAACCGTGTCAATGTAAAGATTCTTTAGAAAACTTTGCGATGTAAGATATAAAAAAATCTGCCATTGGAAAATAAATTTGAGCCCCTTTAAGGGCCAGGATATTTTGCGAGAAATTCACACCGCCGAAATGCGAATTTGCAAGTGGGCCGTTATTTCCTTTCGATTAGCCACAATAATTACATTGACAACGTTTTTACGCCAGTAAATGGCCTACTGATGGGGAGAAAATAGCAGTGTCACGTTGCTAATGATTTGGTTGTAACACTGAAATCGAATACACTAGAGTCGTATTATCAGCAAAGCAAAATAACACACGACATCAATAAGGTGCATGTAAATGCGAAGCTTGAAACTTCTCCTTTTTATTATTTGTATGGTGCAGGAGAGTTGGTGCGTGTCATAGGGGGATGCTGAGGTTATTCAACCACTCGACGGCATCGGGAGTGATTGATTTATCAGGAATGCGCCATAGGGAAACGGATGAAGGGGACTGTCTTCTATGATGTGTTCGCTGTTTGAAATATCCACATTTGCAAAGTTCGGAATCCTTTTCGGAACTTATGTATCATGTACGCACCTCGGCTGTGTCTACATCGGATGCGGTTTAGTGAGGTTCACGTCTTCCGAGGGAGAGAGAACCATGACAATTTAATAGTAGGGCCTACAAGGTGCTTGTTTTTCACGTCCGAGGTCTGCTACTGAGTTCGTTACGACTCTTCAGGGGAGTATTGTGATAGTAGCAGTCTTTCGCCTTCAGTCTAAAAAGGTCTTGGACGTCAGGCGGCTGGCCGGGAGGTTTGCAAGGTCATCTTGAAGTGGAATGTTACTACTAGCTTGTGACTTTGATATTGCCTCGCGCATATTTCAAAGTATGTATATTTCTTAGAATAGCTCATCTTCTAGTAGCAAATAATTTAGTTTAATCCAGTCTCACCTAAATTACCCAATAGAAATATGAGGAAACACAGACATTACATACTTGAACAAATTACAAATAATACAGAATAAAGTCATAATAAAACTTCAATTGTAACCCATATACCCCCACAAAAAAAAACTAGAACAAGAAATGAACTTGCTGAAAATCAGAAAACTGTACGAATATAATATATACCTATTAACCTTCAAAATACAAAATGGGCTTATACACAAGAACACAACATTTATTTAAAGATCACAAGTACACAAACACTACACAAGACAACATAATAAATGTACACGAATTCAGTAAAGGATGAAAGTGGTAAAAGAAGCATAGGCCATGAGGGTGTATATATGTACAATCTCCTTCCCGATAGCCTAAAAACGGAGAATCAAGTAAGAACATTTAAAAAACACTGTTCAATCTCAAAATAAGCAAAGTTACCAGATATAAATATTAAAGAATAATAAATAACATAGGAAATATATATAAGAAATGAATACTATGTAATATAGGAATAATATGTAAGGTATAAAAATAATATTTTTACATGAATACCGCACAAGAGTCTCAACTGCTCCCAACCGTCTGGAGCCAGTGAGACTATGGCATCCCCAATTGGGAAATGTTGTGAGGCTGAAGGTATTGGGGAGGGGAAGGAGAAGGCGAAGAGGAAGGTGGGGAAATACCTGAATATTCAGATCTGGTCACCAAACACGGCTAAAAGCCATTTCAAGCAACGTTTCAATTCTGAATGGTGGTCTTTCACCAGGGCGATACTGAGAGTATCTTCCACTCTGGAACGTGCGCAAATATACCATATATTATTTTTTAATTAATTAATTGTGAAACAGCACAAATTAATTAAATAAAATTTACTTGCGCACGCCGGATTTGAACCCGCGACTTTCGGATTCGTAGTCGAGAGCCTTACCCCTCTACCATGGAGGCCGAATATAATTTAATATTAAGAAATATCATATATAATATAAGAATTAAAATAGGTTAAGAATTATATGTCTGTATGTAGTTAATTAATATAATATATATGTAGTTAATTAATGTAAAATGTATGTAGTTATGTTAAGAAAGTGAAATAATTATATATTTCTTTTTACTGAATAAATAATTTTTAATTCTTTTTAAAAAAAGGGTAGTAAATATGTTCACTAGTAGTGCCCATATTGAGTTATAATTGAAATCCATTCAGATCTAATGCTATATCAAGTGAACATTGGATTAATACTAAACTCATCGCGAAAGAAATCTAATAATTCCCAACGATTTATAAATGATTATTTTCATTTATCTATACAAGATTTTAAATTCAGATCTCAGGGGATACGCAAAAAAATAGTTTTTTCTTTCAACTGTTTCTGTTTCTCTAAACGTCCATATCTAAAAGTAATACCTACGAAATAAAATAAATTACTCTGTACTTGCTTTTCGTTTTATATCGATGCTCACGACCCTTGAATGGCAACTTATAAACGTATAAAAGATAACAGGTGAAAAAAAAATGTAATCCTGTATGAAAAAGATAACTTGAATAGATATTATTATTTTTTTCTAGGATCCACGCCTAGTAGTCTATTTCGACGGTTGGAACACATTTATTTTTGTACACGAGAAAAAAAGGGAAAAGCGCGTGTCTTCACTAACGACAGTTGAAAAACTCCAATACAACTTTTTATGGGGTCGTTTAAGTTCGGCAATGTGTGCGTCGGAAACAGTGTTTAAGTCTTGGAATCGGTCTTTTATTGAATCGTAAATATCTCTGTTTGATTTGTCCGGTGAATCTATTTTTGTGAAAGGCTTCGCAAATATATTATTTTTCCTTTCAGTTGTAGGTGGATAACTATTTTTGTAGGTTATTTATTTTCATGGGGAATGTTTTATACAATCATCCGCATAGTGTTTCGATATTGATAAAAAGAAAATATTTTATGCATATTTTGTAACACAATGCCTCACAGTGTGTTACTTCCTCATTCGGGTATTTATTTAGATACATTAAAAATATTACGAAATTAATTAATTTCAACTACTACTCCTAAAAAGTAGGCACTTTTCCAAAAAAATAAAGATATCTCATATCTAGCAAAAAGAATGGAGCAACAAACGAGACGGTACTTCAGCGGAAAGAAACGTGGATATTCGAACCCTTCCTTGCGATTCTGTCAACTGATTTGACATCTCTCTAATGATTTCAATATCTGTAAATATACTAAACACAGAGTTCATATTTGAGGTTTACCTCAGAAATACATTTATACATTGGATAATATAATAAAAAAACATGAATATAAATACTATATGTAAAAAATGTTACTATATGTGTATGTACGCGTGCATTGTTAACTTGCCGAGTGGTGCGGAAACGAGCATGAGGGGTACGGGGTTTCTCTCACCGTGCCATGATGCGCGGTCGTTAGTAATACCTGTACGGTCTGTAAGCTGTAATGAACAATCATGCATTTTGTGCATTGTCGATGTTTTTTCATACTTTTCAGTACATGTACGCAATATTTTACTTATGTACACATTTACATAACTGTACTACAAATAAAATGTTGTACGCAAATAATAAAAATAAACTGTTCATTTTAATCCGTCTTAAGAATTACATTTTTCTAAATGTGTACCCTGTATACTGAGTGCAGCACCGGAGCTCGAGGGATTTTCTTGTATGAAAAGGAAATGATTCTTTTGAGAGTGCACAGTAAACAACATTATAGTTTTTCAAAGTGGAAGGCGTTAGGCAATAACCAAAAGATCGCGAAAGAAACGAATGGATTTGAAAACACACAACGTGAAGGGTTAAATTGACATCATGTAATATTTTGTAGTAAACTCGTGTAACGATTACCTTTCATGGGAAAATTTACCATAAATTGTTTACTGGTATTAAAATAACACCTCAATCAACAACAGTATGCCTTATAATCATATGTAGTGACGATCCTATGTACCTTAAATTTTACGAACATATTGACATCCATTAAAACACCCGTTTCATACATTTCGGTCACGCAGTTAACTTGAAGGAACTTGTCATGCGTACATATTATTATATTCATTCCGAAACTTTGTAAACTCATGACGTTGACTTCAATTTATGATCCATATAACCAGCGCGAATGTAGTTTGACGCGAAGAACTTCCAAGCTACTCCGAGAATAATACCTCGAAGTTAATTTATCGCGTTGGGTATCACAGGAAATTTATCTACTGCGGACTGGCGTGGAGCAGAATTCCTATCATTTGGGTATTTATTACATCAAACATCAAACGGATATCCTCGAAATCGTAATTTCACACACCGGAAACGGTGTAATCAAACTTCAGACATCACAGTGCACGTGACAATAAAACCACACCCACCCGCTTCCGATCGGATATCCGGCGCCTCCTATTGACATGCAATAAAATATACTACTCCTTCTGCCCAAACACCAATGAAATACATTTTGTGTTTTTGCACTTCGCTTCAGAGAGAAAATGCTGATAAATTATAAAATCACCAACATCTCGAAATACTGTTTCGGTTACTTTTATTTTGTGGAACTTGTAACGTAAATACTGACCCCGAGTCTATGATTGGGATAATTGTCTACGGAAGAGATTGGTGAGAGGATGTCTATGGGAGACGGCAGACGGAAGGGGAGCAACTCAACATGGCGGGCGACATAACCTGACTGGAGCGGTCGTGATCGACGTGTGTTTGTTGGGAGAGATTATGTTTTTGATTTTCTATTTTGTTTGACGTCGGAGGGCGTCTACAAAATTTGCCCGAAGTGGGTGTGTTTTTTGTTTTATTGATTGATCGATGGCCGGATTGTGAGGCGATGAAGCCAAACCGCGCGTGCCTGCTGCTGTGGTGAAAATCTCGGAAGAAGTGATGAGCGGACCAAAAAAGGACATAAGGTAGCATCTGCATATTCCATTGTCTGGACCCCACGGAAGAGGCTATGGCGGATGGCGCTTCAGAAGAGTCGTCCTAGACTTTTTTTTGGAGATTACTACGATCGGTGAGCATCTGGACCTGGAGAGGCCTTCCATGATGCTGAGGAGAGGAGTCGGACCATGAGAGCCATCAATTATTGTTTGAACCTTTTCGTGTTGGGATCAATCCTTCTCTTTACTTTTTTCTTTGCTAAACCATGATAGACGTGGTTATAGAATCATTAAATTTATGTTCTTTCCTTTTTACAAGGGTTTTATTTACTGTATCAATCAATACATCCCACTTCCCTGTGCTTCACCATCATTCTCACCCACGAATCTTGAGATGAGAGAACATTAGCCGTCGTATCATTTTTACGCTACATTATGGCGCCTCAACGTTTTTTTGTGAATAATATTTAAGATATTATGGACACGGACTCGGGAATTGATGGGTGAAGTTCGTGTGGTGTGATGTATGGATGGATACAGAAATATTATTAATTATATCATAATATTGTTTATGTATATGTGTGCATACATGAGGTCAGCGATCACGCCATTAGAAGGTTGGTAAATATTAATTGTCGTACTTTTTGGCATATTTGTGACATTGTTATTCTTGAAAGAAACGGTAATTATTTTTGCGACACAGGCATTTCCTGGCGTCGGTAACTAAAACTAATGCAAATAAATTTAAATAAATGAAATTAAAATGATTCATGATTTTGACAATAGATGGTGTTGCGTGTACACGATTGTTTGCGTCTCGGATAATTTATAAATAAGTAATTTAATTCTGTTTTCAATGGAGATTAACAACATTAACAGTTATTCGAAAGAGGAATTGTCCACTATTTTAGAGGAAAAAGAAATCGTTCCGGAGGCGACTCTTGCGGAAATGCGGGCACAAGCACGTACATTTAACGCGTCTCTTAAA